>VBVQ01000332.1:54413-65122 GCA_011636635.1 Tetramorium simillimum | reverse complement strand
GGGGGGAAGGGGAGAAGGGAGACTAATGTATAATGTATGAAGAGAGATGACTTGAGTTCGAAGCGCGATACGCTCCTTTTCGATTCATTATTTTCGATCTGTCGCTTCCATCACTTGTCACTTAACTCAAAGCCTTCATACTGGCTTACATACTTTATGTTATTGTAAGAATACTTTCGCACACTTCAGCTGCCGCTAACTGCCGCCGGGCCATTGTTACTATGATACATTCGCAAAATTATTTGGGATTACATTTATCACAGTTAAAATGATTTATACATATAGCGCTTCATTAATATTATACTTTCTCCTACTCTCTCTCGTGTTTAACTTATATTTAATATTATATGCAAAACAATAAGATTATAATAAATTAAATGTAATTGACCAAATTTACTATAAACTAAAAATGTAGTTGAGCCATAATTGACATTGTCAAGCAGTACGCTCTCTTTAGGAGGACAAAGAACATAAAAAATATTTTATCGCCGCAGTCAATAAAGTAAGTTTGTACCACCTTTGTTGCGAGAAGGATCATTTTGCCAGAATATCCATTACGTTTGATTGAAGCCGACAATTTTCTCGACAGTTAGGAGCAAAATTCCGCTGACGACGCATTCTCCGAGTATTCTGACCGATCGTGGGCAACATTTGTAGCCCGATGATGTCAAAGACCCTAAACGGTTCGAGGCCAGACCACGTCCTCGAGAGGAGCGTATATTTATCTGTTGACTTATGACACAGCATTATGCCCAATCAGGACATCGTCCAAGAAGCACATTCGATATGAATGAGCTTGGTAATCCTCAAGACTCCTCCACACACAAAGGCAGGTCGGCGGGTCGTCGATAATGTTACGGTAGCTAGCAAAGGCGGTAATGTAAATTCCATGCGGCCCGCATTCGCATAAGTCATTCTTAGGGCTTTATTTAATATTAATCGCCTTATGTTATACAGTTATAGACAAAGACGGAGATAAGAGAGATGCCCTTCTCCGCGGCTTCTCGATACGCGGGACGCGGACGCGCGCGTGACTCTCTTCGCGGGCGCGATATAATAAAATGGAAATAAACCGGTCCGTGGAAAGAATAGCGCGATACATCTGGCACGTAGTAATTAATTTCGCCGTAATAAACGTGCCGCGCTTCGTGAAATTGTATTACACGGTTTTGGAGCAAGAAGCGCCGCGCGCGCGCGCGCGCGAGCGCGAAGGAAGGATGAGCTCGGTGGTTTTGCGTATGTGAGGTACGCAAAAGAGTGACGGACGGGATGCAGCGTTCCTCCAAGGTCTTCCAGGCCACGCAGGCGGATGGAAATTATCGACGAGAGTCAATCAGCTTGCCTCCAAGCTACGAATACGTATCTATCGGAGGCACCGTGTAATCACAATAAAACTGCCGCCGCGCTGCCGCGCGCCGTGTACGAGAGAGCTCAATTCCTAACAACCAATTTGTTCCGGTTTAATTGCTACGTCTCTACGTGCGCTATCACAGGAAAGCAGAGCTCTCCTGGCTTTAACGCAGCGGCCGGCCAACAATTATCGCGATAAATTGTACGCCGATCTCGCGAGTGTACTTCAAATTTCAAAGGCACGTAGACTGCAACATTCTCTTCGCACAATGCGAACTCGAGAATGAAGGCAGGGAAAATGCGAGAGAAGGTCGGGAGAGTGCCTTTTCGCTCGCAATATCTCAAAATATCTCAACGCAACGAATCGGAATGTATGGATGATTAAGCAAGAAAATATACGCGACTTTATGGAATAATAAACTCACGGGTATTTTTAGCTAATCAACTGCTACGATATACATATACGAGAATTTCAAATAATAAATTTCAATTTATTTTACCTCTTTTACTTCAATTTGAGATTTTTACATAAGCTTTAAATATAAAAATGCCTAGCATGACGTGAACAAAATTACTTTGCGTACTTGATAAATGGACTATTGGATTAATTAAAAAAAAAGAAACTAAATTCGGATTAGAAAACATCGGAATTAAGTTTGACTCAGTCACTGGAACAGGTCAACGGCCCATTCCTATTCAAGCCTGAAAGATTAGAAGAACGACGATATGTTGAGCTATAAAACAACCGATAAGGTATGTGGATGAGGCAATTTCTGAAGTGAAGATCAGATCTTCGTTTCAGAAGAGACTAGACTTTCCGGAGGTAGAATTTTAAAACCTCAACATCGTCGAACTACTCTTCTACTTCAAAGTAATTAATAATCTTTTGATCCCGTAAAATTAATATAATCTTTACATGTATGCGGTATACATATATACGTATGTAATTATACGTTTTTCCCTAAATTGAGTGATGGCTTTATTTGATGGTCATGTCGTTGTATTCATTAAGTATTAATAAGAAAGTTTATATATATATTTTTTTTTGCATATAAAACAGTAATTATATTTAAGTTGCGTCAGTATGGCGTATAAGAGACTAAAAGTGGAAAAATAATTAAAACATTTACCGCGGCAAACGATTCTTCTTCTTCTAATGTCGCATTCTACGCAACGAACTTTTATCGATCTCCCGCCCGACAGTATCGCGCATTACGTATCGATAAGTCACTTGGCTCGAATCGAGAAGAGAGATGATACCCGGCGTGAAATGAAAAAGGGAATACGCGCGTATGTGTGTGTGATGCGTGTAGAAGCAACGCGACGTGCGCTGCATCGTCACGTCGTTCTCGGGCGTCACGATGCGATGCGTCGGCGTGTCGATGCGTTTCTTATTGTCAGATACGTATCTATGTTAAGCGCGCACGCACTGCGTGCCTCCATGCATTTATGCATCGCATTATACGCGCCGACCGACGATAGGATAGGTACAGGGTGACCCATTCGTTTTCGAGGCTGTCGAGGGTGGAGGAAGTGTGTCTATGTCCCGAGCGGTCATGAATTATGTATGCGCGCGCGGTCGAATATCGTCGTGCTGCGTCATTTACTCTCTCGCCGTGAATGGCAAGGAAAATAATTAATAAAATAATTACACAGAATCACGACCGCGGGCCCCGATTAATCCCGGAAATCGCCTTAAATTCGACGTAAACGCCGCGTTAAATATCGCGACTGCACGGGAGGTCTCTCTGGTTATAAAGTTGCGTAGAATAACGATTAGACGATCAAGTTAATTAATCGGCTGTGAAATTATTAATTAAACGGGCTCCCAGGGGGAAACGTGTGCGGTGCGCGTTTGATTCAATCGCGAGCTCATCTATACAGGGTGTACAACGCAACCCGCAATTTTGATTTCACCGACAAGAGCCGAGATGAATCCAAGATCGAGTTTCTTCCCCTAGCCAGCCCCGTCCCGCGAGAAGAAAGATTCGAGTCAAATTGCGAATTGGCCTGTAAAAATTAAGCTGTCCCAAAATCGAAAGGGCGAGACGCGGAACACCGTGTAAGAGCGACCAAAGGCGACGGCCGCGGCTCTTCTATCCCTCCGTGAATAGTGATGGACGTTCGATTATCGATAATCTCGGCCGGCATGGATATTACGACGGACACCGTGGCCAATTTTTCGCTCGTGCTGCTTTTCTCCGTCGCGCGGATACGCAGATGCGCATTCCTCGGAGGCGGTTTTAATTATACGTCGCACGCGCGCACGCCCGTCCCTTCGGACCTGCCGCCCATCTAGGACGACGACGAGTATGCGAGCGGAGGGCGTACCCAAAAAAAGCAGGTCGAATCTCCGCGCGTTATTAGGGACCTACTATGCGTATATATGTATGAGTTTATCCCATTATTATTTTATAGATGCCATGACGCGGTCACTAGTCTCGTATTCTTTTCTCTCTCCCTCCCGCCCTTTTTCCCTTTTTTTTTCCCCCTCGGTGATTGACGATCGATAAACGAGATCGTACGACCTACACCTGCAGCATCGGTGTTTTCTATATGTTGATTTGTTGGCCTCGTACACGACCAAAAGTCCTTTTACATTTTACTTATTTATGTTATTCGAGCGTTTTATTCCAATATCTCACCGGATATTAATTAAATGCATACGCTATTAAGACGATTAACAGCTATCTTCCCGTTACACTACGACGAAAGAATAGTGAACTGTAATCAAGTTACGGTAAATCCGGTAATTTTTACTTTTAGTTGTCACTTTCTGCTAATGGAAACGATATAACTTATCGATCGCAACGTATTATTAATATTTAACGCACCGATCAAACCTAATTATTGCCAATCGAATGATACGACATAATTTCATAGAATCAAGTTTGTCAGGATACAACACTTTATAAGACATATATGTATAAACATAATTGCAAGATAAGACTTGTAAGATATAAGATTTAAAAAATCAGAAACGGTAATTTTGAATAAAAATATTTGACGTTAATGATCTTGAAAGAAATTCTAATCATATCATTAGAAAACCACAAGCTTATTTTGAGTTCATATTTACCGGTATCACGAAAGACAAAAAAAAAGAAGAGATATTTATCGTTGTCACACGTGGCTGACGATTTTCTCGGATTTACTATCCATGAGACTTACAGCACCCACGTGCGCCGGATGTACACTTCCTTAACGCTCCACTGCCGAATTAAACAACGATTCCGAGCGACGACGCTCGTCTTCGTTGCCGTTCGCCATGTGGACACGCATCGGAGAAAGTAGATTCGCGTCCCTCGTAAAAAAAAGGTCTCTCCGGCCGGCCGGTCGCCCGTCCCTTTCTGCACGACTGATCGGCGGCTTTTACTTGCGCTTTAATAATGTTGTAAGGCCGCCTCGCTCGATCTCGCCATCGAAGAGTCGCCCTTCTCTACCTGGCTGAGCCTGTCGGGAAGAGTGAGCCGCGATGCGGAAAGCAACGGGAGAAAACGCGAACGATGATGCACGTATGACGTATGTACCCGGAATGCAACACGACATGGGCGGCGGAAATCGTGTAGCATGAGAATACTTGTGGCACTTCTTGAATTCATTACGAGAAGCGATGCACTAGTGGATGGTAAATTGTTGCTCTACAAAGTAAACTAAAAAAGTTGATCCAAATATCTTTTACCTTCTTTCTTGTTGTCTTCGGTATCTTTGGCTTAAATCTAAAATTCCTTACTCTTTTGTCTTAAAAATTATGTGTCTCAGTTACTTAATTTATGAACTAATAGAAAGTAAATTAATTTTTCAATTTATCTTTAAGTTTCATACAAAAATTATATTTCAAAATAATTTAAAATACATTACAAATAGATAGAGATTTTTAAAGATTATGTTATCGGTTGCTTGCGAAGAATTATTTACAATTTAACCTTGTACATCTTGTCAAGATCGTTTCGCCGCCAATGCAATGCGAATTCCGTACGAGATTATCGCGAGCGCAATGTTCGATCGCATACAATGGTAACATGGGCGTGTGCAACCAATGCCAACGATATCGCTGACGATTAACCGTGCCTGGACTACTTTGTAGCAGCCGTATGACTTTTTATCAAACTCGCACATCGGGAAATCTCTGTTCAACAAACACCTGGAAATGAAAACGTGGGACTCTGCGAAACAAGATTACGCCGTAGAATCAAAGATCTACATACAAAACGCAAGATGATGTATGATACGATACATCATTGGTATCGAGAAATATCACCGCAGAGAAACCGGAAGAGAAATTTGTGTGAGAAAGCAGAGATTTATAGATCCGAGATATACAAGATCTGTTTATCGCTGCATCATTCGATAGAATCTTGCTTTCGATTCGCGATATTGATAAACGAATATCTAATGGAATTCTATTGTATTCTATCTTACGAGAGACAATCCTAAATTTCAAGATTCAAATTAAAAAAAAAATCTGTGCTCTACATCTGTGAAAGAAATGCTAATCACGTCAGGAATTAATAGACCTGTCACGAAAAGCTATAAAACTAATATGTCACGAGAGTGGTCGTTAGAAAGATTGTCGACTTCATCTAGATCAAAGGATCGGGAGGAAGAAGTCTCGTGCTTCCTCCTCCACTTTTTTTTTCTCGTACAAAATATGCGAGCGCGTGTATACCACGAAACGCACTTTCTCCTGTCTCAGGTTAAAGCGCGCCGCGCCGGTGAGAACGTTTCATTGCGATTTCCTAGGGCGTTCGTCGAGAGATCGCGAATTTGATTAATGCACGGGATCGATCAGCAGACACGAACAGCATTCTGCATTTAGCTAACGTAGTACCTCGAGGGCAAAAAAATCAGCAAGTAGAGAAAATCGTTTTAAATTTGATTATATTAGATGAATGACTTCTGATCACGTTAGTAGTAAAATTAACATTAAAAAATATATGTATAAATGAAATCATGAAGTAAAATTGAGAAATTAAATTACAATAAATATATCTACTTGAAAGACAAAGAATTAATTTTTCTAATTATTATATAAACACACAAGTATCTTTTTTGAGTAATTTTATTATCTCGAAAAAATAATTTCTAAAATTTCAGAAAAATTTAAAACAAAATGTCACGTTACGTCCCACAGACTAATTGTAAGATTACGTGTAAAGGTACGTCTATTCGATGTGCGTATGCTTGGTTGCGATTAGTCACGAGTGATCGCCTTATAAATTACTACATACACCATTATGCAGCGACGTGCTTCTCGTGAGAATTCTAATCCTTTGATGATCTCTAACTCGCGCCAGCTTTAAAACTGAATGCGTTCACCGAAGGAAACGTGCGACGTGTGAAAGACCACGTATTGAGCTAACTATAACTAAATCGCTGCAAAACATCGCCAGGTAGCTTTCTGTACCTTCACGTATAGCATTTTGACCGACTGTTTCGCTCTTTACGACGCGTATTTTGCGCGTTTGAATTAGCAACAAAGATTGTAAAGACCTATCATAAACACTTGTGAGCGGTCATTGTGAT
This sequence comes from Tetramorium simillimum, assembly GCA_011636635.1. Lineage (NCBI taxonomy): Eukaryota > Metazoa > Arthropoda > Insecta > Hymenoptera > Formicidae > Tetramorium > Tetramorium simillimum. Next base: position 58,246 of record VBVQ01000332.1, on the reverse strand, counting down.
TTGTAGAAATGATTGAATAATTATCTTTCTTTGAGATATATGTTTTTAAATTTCAATAAAATAATAATTTTTAAATTGTTTTATTAACTCGTGATTTGTTTATTCCTACAAAATTAAAATCCTTTATATAAACCGAGGAATAACGATTTCCTTTTACTTCTTTTGTAAATCCAACTAATAGCTTCCAAGAAATGGAGGAGCGAAGAATACAAAATAGCTCATTTTTCATTCTCTCCAAGTTTTTGTCCTACAAACGATTTAAAAAAAAAAAGAAAAGAAAATTGGCGACTCACAAAAATGATAAGGACGGTCCCATTAGCGATGGGACACGGACGAGTCGTCGAATAGGGACATTTATCATTTTTTCGATACTGTCGTCGGGTATTCTCTGTTAGCTCCCCAAGCCTTGTCCACGATGGCGAAGGCGCGTTAAAAATAAATGTCGTCGCTAAAAGGCGCGGCAGCAAGGTGCGATTAAGCCTTCCGGCGACGGATCTTTTTTATATCTCTTGCCCGGCTTCTTTCTACAGTCGCATTCCCAGCAGCTTCCTTATCCCTGCACTAAAAGCTCACACAGACTCGCGTTATGATACACATAATCTAACGAATGGAATTTCTTTGTCGGTGTGACGACTAATAATCCAGACGAAGGGCGGGCAAAGGATCAGGTTATTAAACTTTCTTCCGAGATGACCAACGTGACGTTATACTTTCGCATGATCTCGGATGATCCTTATAAGCTTGTGACTGATAGAGAAACCGAGAAAATAATAATAAAAGGATTATTGTATTGTAAGAAAATTCATATTAAGCGTGCATAATTTCCGTACCGCGATGCCGTTTAATAGCATCTTTACGATCTGTCTCATCAACCGGCGACGAGAAATGTTGCCAGTAAATAAAGAAACGACGAAGATCTTTGGACATGCCGCTTTCAATTTACTTAATTATTAGCAATTGAATCATTAACCTCTCATTGGCAACACACGATGGAAACCTAATGGTTAGAACGGCACAGTTGGAAAACATTTTTCTGTTGTTTGTTATATTGTGTGTCGATTTATGAAATAAAAAATAATTAAAACTTGTGGAAAAACTAAGTAAATAAATTTGAAGTTTTGCTCTTAAAATGTTAAAAAAGATGTTCCTTGAAAAATTGAAAGTTTTTATCTATAATATAAAATATTTCTGTGCAAAATTTATTGTATTTATAAAACTGAAAATAATTATAAGATAATAAAAAAATGTTACGTAATTTACATGGATAAAATGTAAACTTAAAGGTATAAATTTATATCTTATAAAAGAGACAAATAGGCAAATTTAAGAATAAAGAGATTGTGCTGTCACGTATCTCTCAATAACTAGAAATTGAATTCTGAGAAATTGTCTGTGATCCCATCTCTCTCTCCTGTATCGAAAAAATGAGATTCTAAACGATGAAATCGAAACCATTCCTGGCAAGCCGGTATCCCCGTTCACTTTCACAATAAATGCCACAACGATGATCATCCACTTTCTTGAGGTATATCCAACCCTTTTTCTTGTCTCGCATAGCCATAGGTGTTCCACTTTCTATTGTGCCATATCTCTTTTTTTTCTGCTACAAACGGAAAATACGCGAAAAAACGAGATCGATTGCAGCGAGCATCGCCTTAATGGGAATAAAATTACACGTGTTTATAACTCACGGTCTAGTCAATTTTTTTAAATCGAATATGAATTGCGGCACTCAATTACTGTTTTTATACTTTGCATTTAGACAAGATAAATAGCGTCATTAAATAAAATTTTTTACAAATATCATGTTGATTGGAGAGTACGATATTTTGCTCTTGCAATCATCCTTATAATCTATTTCAAGAAATTATTAAAATTCTCTGTAGATATTATCAAATAATGATAATACTTAAAAAATGTACGGACGCAAACATGTATCCAATTCTCAAAATATACATAAAAAATGATTAATCGATAAAAATCTCATAATCTTTTCAACAGCTTTTTAACAGATTAAGGGCGAAAACTGTAAATTGATCGAAAAAAGACTTGATCAAAGTGTGACATTGATGAAAAGTAATCATATGTTCTAGGCAAACCGCTTCAAAAACGAGAGTCGATTTCTCACTACGACGAAATGGAAATGCTTCCGGACAAATCTGTGGGTCAAGGTTTGCTGAGATTGATCAGCGATTGGAACGTTTACTCGCTTCGTCTGGTCTCGCCTGGTCTCGCCACGTGTACGATTCCCGAAACACGCGAATCCGTCGGTCGGCTCTCACCGCAATCTTCCGACGACGGGCCGCAAGAAGAGCGATCCGGGCAAAACGCGTCATCGCGCTCGGTGCAAAACCGCCGGTTTCAGGTGCAGCTTTCACATTCTCGCGCGCTCTGACCGACGAAGAGAAGGCATTGCCCTGCAGGTGCGGTGCCTGTCCACCTTCAACCTGCCCGATGGTGCAGCGCAAATTTTTCGTTCGTTACTTTATGAACGCTCGATTTCACCAGTTTTTCACGGAATAGCTGCAATCAGTTAAATCTTTAACGAGCCTTAACTGCAATTTGTTTTGTTAAATAATCTTTGAACCATTAATTCCATTTTTTAATGCTTCCATTAAAAAATTGATATGTCGTTCGTTCACTATTATCTCAAATCTGGGAAAGGAAAGAGAGTATATAAATTAAAATATAGCTGCTTTTAACTTTCATTTGCCAATACTAAAATGTCACGAAAAACTTTAAATTATTTAAAAACAAGAATAAAAAATCTGTAATTAAAAGTATCTATATTTTGCGAAAGTTCAAAAGATGTAATATAAAAATTGAACGATAGTACTGGCATAAGCTCAATCGACTGTAGTGCGTTACTACTCCGGATGTGCGCGATGTGAAAAGGTAAAACGTGCGAACTCGGATCGCGCATCGCGGCGCGGCCGCAATCGCGGCAATTAATCTCTGCCCGGCCGATTTCCTGAAACTACGACTCCCAGGCGAATTAATTACCGCTGCCGCTGCCGCGGTAAATAAGTTAATCGCCGCATGCTCGCAAAAATCACAAACGACGTGGAAGGGCGTTGGTCTCCGGATGACGCGTCGCGCCGCATTCTCGCGGAACGATGCGGCAGCGCGCGCGTTTCTCGCGCGATGCACCTGCATCGCGCGGAAGCCGTCGTATTAAGCTCCTCTCCATTGCATCACCGCAACGGCCGACCACGACTGCCGTAGCGTTGCGTTGCGACGGGCAAAAACGTAATTTACGACAGCGGCGATGCAACCAGCGAGAACAGGACAAAGAGCACTATCGGCAGTGTTTGTCTCTTCCTCTATATCTCTTCAAAATTCTGCACTCGTCAGTTAAACATCAACAAGGATGTTGGAGTCGACGAAAAAAGTCGCTCGCTTTAACCGAATTTTTTTGACGAAGAGCTGACGAAACTTTAAACCGTACTCTTATTAAAATTCTCTTCGAAAGATCATTATCGGACTTCTTGAAGTTCGGGTACTCTCAGACTGTTCTTATTTGTGGAGAAAAATCGTTCCGATATGTTTATGCGAGCTATCGTAATACAGTAACACAATTTATTTAATTGAAAGATTTGTTTTATGCGTACATTAAAGAAAAAGTTAAACTTATCAAAATTTTGTAACAATTTACTTCAATATAGCAAGATGTGTACCAGGATTATTTTAAATATCAAATTATTATTAATTTCTTTTTATTCTATATTAAATATATTATTATTTCTTTATATTAATATAATAACTGTATATTATTTATATTAAAAAATTAAGTATGAATATACATAGATGAATATAAGTACTCTGGGAAAAAA
>VBVQ01000332.1:0-54404 GCA_011636635.1 Tetramorium simillimum | reverse complement strand
CAACCCAATAATTGGATTGACTATTTGGACTAATCGTGGGCTCAAAAGTGGGTTGCCTATTGTTTCATTTTTCCCAGAGTATCCCATGATCAAGCAAGAATTGATTTATAAACAAATTCTACATCGAATATATTCAGCTTCCGACATAGTACCATGAAAGATTAAGAAAGCAACATCGAAAGTACATTCTCTCGTCAACAGTCCCACCTCCACAGGAAGAATCCTTTTGAAGCTGCTTGAAGAGACAAATAAAGCAGAAGCGCTGTTATTCCCGTGTCTACCGAGGAAGAAAAAAGCAAAGGGGATGAAGAGAAGAAGCGAGAGGCGAAAAGAGGGACGAAGAAAAGCAGCTATACGTTTCTCCCTTGCCTTCCAGATGCGCGATTGCTTCTAATTGCCCTCTGGGTGACTGCGAGGTGCCTCCAAAGTGAAATTGCAGCGGCACAGGCCACGATGAGGAGCGGGCAACGGGTTCCGAATAAAAAGAGCGCATGAAGAAGAAGCGAGCGACGCGTACACGACGAAGACGGAAAAGATTGGTCGTGATGCCCTCAGCGAGAATGGCGAGAACGATCCCGAGCGTTTTCGCTAATTAACCTGCGGTTCGGGTCGCGCGAGCTTTTGTATCGCGCCGAGAAACCCGCAACACCGTCCTTATAACACTACAATTCGGTAAACGCTCCGCGGTAAATCCCCACGCGCAAGTACAAAGCTTGCGGCTTGCGCTTCCTGCGACCAGAGAGATAAACCAGTTTCGTCCATACGAGGCTGCCGTTCTCCGTCTGAAGTTCAATCGAGTTAGGACATCACTTTATTACACGAGCATTGTGTACGGTTGTTCATCGATTAATATAATTGAGAAGTCATTAATGTTGCGCAATAAATATAAATTATTGCTTTAGCTTAAAAGCAAGCTTGACGCTGTAAATTTGATTTAATAAAAACGTAATACTTTTAAACTTAGAAACTTAATTACAAGTTTCAAAAAACATTATTTGAGCAAATAAGTAAAAATCGTGTGTATTTATATATGTTATCAGGACACGTTAGTCTGAACTGTAGAGAAATATTAACGAAAAACAATTATCTTTAACGCCTAATATAGTAATATAATATTTACATTATTATTATTATTGTTACAATTATTCTCATTATTGGTAGTATTTACGACTCAATTCGGCCGCAACCGGAGTCTCGGCAGATCCGACCTGCCGATTACGATGCTCCACAAAAGTTGAGTCCGCGGCGAAGATAGTGTCTTAATCACGATGCTCGCCCCAAAAGGAAGTTGGCCAGTCACGGGAATGAAGGTCGCGTGTAACATCCCCCATCAGCGGGATTTTTCTCTCGAAATTATCATCTCCGCGAGCGGCAGCGGCGACGGCGGCGGCTGCGAACAGGCCGATCGAAGTAACCGATAACCGTTTAATGCGCTCATTAAAATAAAATGTAAATCGTACCGCACGTCGGTCCAAGGTCTGCCGCCGCAGCACCGCTTAAAACGTCACTCCGGCCGAGTCGGGACGAAAATAAAACGAAACGTAGCGTAGGAGATCATAAGTCGCTACAATTAATATCCGGCGGCCCGCAATAATCTCTCTCGGTACAGGATCCCCGAACGTGAACACGATTCACCGCGAGGGAAGACCAAAGAGGAGAGAGAAAGAGAGAGAGAGAGAGAGAGAGAGAGAGAGAGAGAAAGAGAGAGACGGACAGGGGGAGTAGAAGAGAGAGACGAAGAAACGGAGGGAGAGCGCGAGAGAGACCTCCGATTTTTGCAGGGTTTTTGCAGCCTGCACGGCAACTTTGTTATTGATGGCCGCGATGTTGAGTACGCAGAATAAAGAAGGTAGGCGTTTCCACCCTCGGTTTCGCCTCGCGAATCCCGCGCAACGATCTCCGCGCCGCGGACGTTTTTCACTTTACGAGGCTGTTGCTTGCGAGGTGCAGCCTCGAAGGTAGTGCCCGTCGCCGCGATTCGAGACCCGTAACCATACGTACGTACTGTACGTACGTACGTACGTACGCCGCTCGTCGTCTTGTAAAAGTCAATATTTATGAGGGTGCTAACCACCGTCATCGCTCATCCCGACTCGTTAGCCGGCTCTCCGCCGGCGCGGCTTTGTGTTTACATCCGAAGGACAGGCATCCTCTCTTTATTGTCAGCCCTAAAGAAAACACGTCCACCGTCGCGCTACACGCCTATGGATCCTACTGCTGTTGCCGCTGCTGAATGCCGCTACGACCCGGTACGTGCCTGGCCTCAGGCCGTGCCAGAAATCGCATCCGTTTATCAGCATACATTCGTACGCGCTGTCAGCCATCGATCGTACTTTCAGAAAATACGCAAATTGTTGTCGCTCTAGACGAATCGAACCAATTTACGTGACGTTTTAAAGCTGATTTATTTTTTATTGATCCGCACGTTCAAATAAAATGACAGAAAAATGATGACAGAAAATCATTGAACTCAATTAATTTAAAAAATTTTGCTATCAAGCTAGCTATTCTTGAAAGATATGGCCGTAACTGCAGCACACACTTTTTTGTTTAAAAAAATGGTGTTCCCGATAAATTATAATTTAAATAAATATACATATATATTACCAGATTGTTTCAATTACAACTATATATTACGTGTAAATAGATATTATTTCAATTAAATTAAATAGGCAGATTATAGTATTCATTTTCGCTTTATATAAGACTACATACTTTCTCTCGATTGCGGGTTCTATATCGAATTGATAGTTCTTCAATAATAAACGAGTAAAAAAAATAGACTTTTATGGATTTAATTTCAGAAGTACTGTATTTAAACTTTCTACTTTCATTTAATCTTATATAAATTTTATTTTTTTATTGGAATTTCAATTCAAAATTCGAATTCTAATTCAAAATCTATAAAATATTTAATATAAAAATTTTAATAATAATAAATAATTATATACATGTCAAGAGAGGCTTCATTGTCACTTTCTCAAATTATTGTTAAAAATTCGATCCTAATAAATAGAAAGAAGGACTAATTATTATTAATATCAGAATCAATGTGTTTAACTTTGACTATTGCAGTTTACATTCGGCTATTTAGCATCTGTCACATTTTCTTTCTCTCGGAAAGGTTACGGTAACTCGTGCTACGAATTGCGATATACGACGGGCGAAGAAAGGCAAGGTGCTTCGCAGAAGCAACAGGTGTGTAGTAAGGCAAGTCAGTTCACGTGCCGCCATCTTTCACGGAGCTGCTCAATGTGCCTTTCGTTTACTCGACGTCTAGTCCGTCGATAAGAGCGCACATGCGTTCAGTACCGTACAGCACAGCAGCAGATCTCGCGCACTCTCACATTTACGTCTTATATTTTTTTTTCGAATATTTCACGATTCAACATTCGTGTCCAAGTCGCGTCTCTCGTGATTTCGTATAACGCTTTGAACTCAACATGTCAAATTTGCATTGTAGCGTAATTACTGACTCACCCTCTGGCAATGCTCCGCGCTGACTCGCGACAGATCTGCGAGGGGTTGAAAGATAACATCGTGAAACTCGGGGTAGCTCCGCGCCAGCGGACGCGCGTACAATTCTTTGGCACTGCACAATGTTTCGTGATACTCTTCTTCCGCGTGCAACAACTTCTCTGTAGCCCTGTATCTGCGATCAGTATCTGCGAAACAATTTCGACTTTGTTACAATTATGACACTCGCAAATAATTACGTTTCCTCTTACATTAGAAAAAAATTGTATTATTTATTTATAATTATTTAAAGGCGAACAACAAAATCGGCAATCATATATTTTGAAAGGGGATTGTTCAAGGAAAATTTTAAGACCAAAAACGATCGAGTAACAAAATCTTTTAACTAACTTTTAAGCTGCGAAATCGTGAGAAACGGCAGTCGCGGGGACAAATTATTTATTTATAATTATAATTTTCTACCACGGTAGATTAGCTTTAATCTCGGTTTAACTCACTTTTTATGTTTTTCTAATTCTTAGAACTAAAAAAAGATAGGAAGTAAATTAAACCGAGATTAAAGTTAATCTGCATTGGTATAAATGGACATTAACAAACTTAATTTTTCTAGCTTCATACATAATTTCTTCAAATTAAAAGTTGTATACAATAGGAAAAGATTAGGAAGATAAAAACTAGGATTAATTACCTCCAATCGCATCGAACTGTCTTGCAGAATCTTCGATGAGTAGAACTTCGCCATGCAAGAGGGCTACATCAGCTGCGGGATCAACCTCGGCCCTTGATCCAGCAAGGAGCAATCGAGGTCTGCAGACTCGATATTTCAAAAGTATCGGGGCGACCACAGAAGAAATAGCTCCAGGTGATGAGGCTGATAACTGTAATTAATAAAAAAAAAACAAACTATTGAACAAGATCATCGTTAACTACTCTCGAATCAAATCGTTGAAATTTTTTATTCAAGTGGGTCAATAGAGTTCTGGCTCTTCCTCAAAAAATTTCTAAAGTTCTTTGTACGTGTCATTAGAGTTAATGTAACTTCGTATAACTTGTAACTTATATAATTCAAATATAATCCTACTTTACATACAATCTTACTTTATCGTATAAATGAAGGCGATTAAAAGTTTACTTTATCCTGCTTTCAAATATAATGAATAAAACAGTCATTTCACAACAAATCAGAACCGAATTAAAGTCTAAAAATAGTCAAAAGAATAAAATCATGTTAAATGCTTAAGAAAATTAAATATTTTGTACAAAATTAATTTGATGAAATCTCCTTTGTACGAACAAGACCGGTCGGCTCGCGAGACGAAAAGTTCGGAATGTCCTAATTACACGGGGGAACGTTCGCCTTGTAAAAAGCGTCGGATGTCGAGGCCGGACGTCCCATAACTTCGCACGGTAGCCCCGGCGGGTTAATCACCGAAATCTCGGTTGAGGAACGCGAAAACAGCGCATAATTAAACCGGGTCCGTGCAATATTTACGGTCTGACAATGTAAACGGCGTGCAGGGGAATCAGATAAATTTCGAAGGCCCGAAAGCAAAAGATCGTGCGTCGACCTTTCGGTGGCCCCTCGTGGTCCACCAAGTCATATACAGAGCGACTCCCCGAGCATTCGCTGCATCGCGTATGAATATGTATAATATGATAATTGTCTGGCCATAATTCGCACGAATTCTCCAGAAATTCCGGCACGGTGGGAGTACAGTTGCTTTCTTACACAGTAAATCCACGATTTAACGACCTGGGGGTGGCAGACTTGTCAGTTAAAACCAGGGGACTGTTAAAGTGCAAATGAACTCTTTAAAACGAATCTTTAAAACGCGCGCACGCGTCATTATTATGCGTTATTATACAATATTTAAGTAGGTAATCGATTTGCATATTTCTGTTGTATGTATGTACGTATATTTTTCATACACTGACAAAAAATTCTGGTTTAAAACGGACGAATCTTGTAAGAAAAATCTTGTAAGATTAATCAAATATTCTGGTTATTATAATAGGAATTCTGGTCATTATAAATTATAAAGTATGAGTTCTATTATAATACCCAGAATTTCTATTATAATAACCAGAATATTTGATCAATCCTATAAGATTTTTCTGATTCGTCCGTTTTTAATCATAATTTTTTTCAGTGTAGAAATAACAAATCAAAGTTTGTCCTTTCCTGCAGAATTGCTGCTCTTAGAACCAATGATTCTTGAATTTTTAATAAAATGTCTTGTGCTAAATAATAGTAAAGAGGAATTAAATAATAAAGTGTCCGAAAGATTTCACAAATGTCTTCATTATTGATATTTGTTTACTTTTACTCAAATTATTATTAGAGTTTAAAATTATAACATTATTTAAAGTATTACTTAATTATTTCTTAAATTTTACCTATAAATTATTTTTTAAACTTTTACTTTACAAAGTCATTGAGGATATAAATACTTCTAGGTAACTGTAATAACCAATTTTCAATCCTAATATCACGTATAAACGCCGCGGGATTGTTCGACGTTATATAATGTGACACTAGGTATCGAAGGTCAGGTCAACACATCGTTCTTATGTTACGTAACAAACCATGCGACCGTTTCGTGATCGTAATTAAACGAACGAAGCCGGAGCATTTTAATCGATATGATGAAAAACGGGAATGTAATTCCGCCGCATTACTGTTACTTGTTGCCCACCCAATCTTAGTTTACGACCTTATGGGTAACCTTATGCCATCGATGGCGATTATCGATGCCCCAACATGTCGCGACAATGCAACTTAATCATGTTTTAGCGATATGGCTAATTACTATAATGATAGAATTATTAAATCATTGCCAGATTAAAGATCCACGATATAATTTAACATCTATAAACATCTTGTACATCAATATTTTACCCAATTTAGGAAAAAAAGACTGTACAATTAATAAATGATTAATTAACTACAGATTCTATTATTTATTAAAATGTTACGAGTACAGGAAAAATAAGCTTTGAGAAGAAAACATAAAATGTATTGTACAATTAATGATTTGCGATTACGTATGTAAATTTGCTTACGTTCAAGTTCAAGTTTAAATTTATCTTTAATTATCTTAAAATCAAATTCATATTTCCGGTATTTTATATTCCAATAAAATATTTTCTTACTCAAAATTTCTAGTCATCACATGTATAAAATGGTAACACCGAAAAACCTAGATTTTTTATTTGACAAGCAATATTGCTCCAGCACCGAATTATCCAATATTCCCGACATCAGATACAAATTTGTTTTTAATCACGAATAGACACAACAAAATATCTTTTATGTTCGAGTAATCGTCGTCTCGAGTCGAGGAAGGGCAGGAGAAGGGAGAAAGGGCAAAAGAGATTAAGGAAAATAATACGTTACGATCGCATGATCCCCAGGATCGACGATACGATCGCTATGATTCAATGGAATCCGGCAGTAAGGAGACTTATACTTTAAGTACACCGTTAATCAGGTTGCACTTTTTTCTCCTCGTTCTGTTCATACGACATAGCAGATTCAGGCATTCGGTGTTTTTTTCCCCGATTTGCATACATACATAATAGAGATAGGTGCATTCTTTCTGGTCAAGTCCAGACGGATATAATAATACGAAGCGGGTCACCGTTAAGAGAGCTGTAATTAGCGCTCGTGCCGTTGTAACGGACTTCGTGGTAATTTTCTAATCTCTGCGTATTCGCATAAGTATGTTTATTTTTAAACTGTCAATATTTAACGTGTTGCGTGGATATCGCGTGACTTTACATTCCCAAAGGAATATAATTAATTACCGACTATAATCAATTACTATCTATTAACTGTCAAAACATAAAATTATTCATTTTATCATTATGAGGATTGTGACATAACGATACGTTTTCGTAATAAAAATTTCGAGGCAATTAAAATAATATCATATCAATATTTCCAATAATTATAGAATAACATCATACTAAAAAATTCTTGTGAATCATATTTCAATCGTAGTAGTAATAAATTTTAAAGTTTTTTCTTGAGAAAGAAAAGAAATTACGATAATAAATTAATCAATCATATAAAAGAGTCCGTTGTTAAAATATCGTTTAATATTTTGAAATATCCTGTACAACTGCCAGTCACTAATGATTCTCACGATTGACGAAAGTATCAGTCATCCATGACCCTGCGACAGCATTGAATTCGTTAAAATGACCATGAGTCGTCGAATCGTCGTGCATCGTTAGTCATACGATTTCACATTCGCGACGGAAGAAAATTGAGGTGTACATTTTCTCTGTCTAGTTATCTGTGACTTGCATTTCAGTCTGACTGCACAACGTTATATCTACTCGATCCTCATCTCACTATTGATACACATATCCTCTTTCGAGTATTCTCATACACATGTTACATTACATATGCTTGAAAAATATGTAACCGTAATTCTTTAAAATTCTCTAAAATTCTTATGTAAAAAAGAACATTGCCCGAATTTATCAAAATCACGAGTATAATATACATACATAACATATATTCGCGCATCGTCGAGTAGATTCATGGCAGCATCTCACGGAGTAATGTCCTCGCGGGATTCTCCGATGTTGTATTTATGCGGAGAACGCGTTATCCCTTCTCTTGGTGACGCACACGCGTACGTAGTCGATCGGAGAGAGGAGACCGCGCGCGCGCGCGCGCGCGCGTCCACTCTCGCTTTTAATAAAGCCAAACCGGAATCGTAAAGCTGAATCTAAATTGCATAATTATACCGGGCTCTCCCTCACTCCAATGTACATGGCTCTTACGTCCCCCCTGTTTCTTTCGGTTTCTTTTTTCCTTTTTCTTCCATCTTTCGATCCTCTTTTTATTCAACGATCTTTTTTCGAGTACTCAGGTCTTTTCTATTCTCTTCACGAGCAAGGGTCGAGAGAATAATGATATCACAAATCGATCAGCACAAATGTTCTATGTGTGTTAATTATTTCGAAAAAAGATTTCAAATATTGTAATCAAACATAAATTAAAGTAAAAAGTATTCTTCTTTTTTTAATAAAAAAGTTTGATCAAAACTTCAAAATAAAATTGCGTATTAATTGAAGAAATATGTAAAATAGAAGTAGTATGTGTCTTTAATCATTTTTATTTTAAAGATTAGCACAAACTTTTTGTACGTAGGTAAGTTAGAAAGGGAGAATCAAATACTAATCAATTGCATTCGGCAAACATATTTGTCCAGTAAAAAATGTATAAAATTCTTGCCAATACATGTATTACAATATATACCTGAAATCATTATTTGAAAATATACCAACAATGTTGAACAGGCAAGTTCTCGATGAGTTAATTACCTATCTTTTTACGAATGCACATACTGTTTAAGATTAATAGTCACGATAAAATGGAAGTAAAGCATATCTATTGGTCGTTACAACACCGATCACACTTTCACTGGTTTTTAAAATTAAATCTAAAATGACAAAACAAAATTATCAAGTAGGGGAAACGATACAGTGATTGACATAAGATGATTGACACTCTGTTATATTTGTACTCATAATAAATGAACTATTCGTCGCGCGATTAATTGTAACATACCGAGGAAGAAAGTTCTTCAAGTACTTTATGATTCATTGCGCAACGAGTAATTTGTCTTTTATGGGTACAAATATAAGTGTCAATCCCTGTCTATTACTGTACCGTTTACCCTATCCTTGCTAAAAAGATTGGAGTATCTGAGAGAAAGGTAACGATCTTTCGAACGGACGTGCCGAATAAACGATGCGGCTCATTTCATTCTTCGACCGGCCGGAAATAGCTCTTCGGGGCTGGCTCCCAGAATTTACTTTCTTCTCAGCACCGCCTTTTCGTCCAATTATTCGGCCCAGTGATTTCGTGTACGCAAAACGACGACCGCACTCGAATTCCTCTCGGTTAACATTTTGCAAGGTTTTCCCCGCGGGTGGAAAAGGTTTGCAAGATTCGCGTTTCGAATCGGGACACGCTTGAAAGGAGACCACATTGTGCGGCGCGTCGAACTAATCTAGCCGCGAATCCGCCACCGCCGTTCGACGTAGCGCTCTCCATTGTTTGGTGAATCACCTGTCGATGTCGTTGCACTTTCCCCGTAATGCAACACGCTCGATCCGCGACGCACCGCGTGCATGATGTATGTACAAGCGTGAATCGCGTGTATATGACATGTATAATCGTACCGCGGTCGCGATTCAATGATCGCAAACGCGTGCTCCGCGAAATTTCTACGGATATACCTACGTATGTAGGCAGGCCAATCAGGCGGACTCTTAGAGCTCATTTTTTGTCTCCTCGCCCGCTGTGACAGATGATGGATTTCCATGCGTTAAATAGGCAAGTACGTGTACGTGTGTTTGTGTAGTACCTCGTTCGATACGAAACGCGCATGCACAGGCATCCTGTCCCTCCCAGTCTCATTACGAGACAATGAGCGTCGTTACATCGATCACAGGCCAGGGCATTCTGCCGAGACGGAAGAGAGCGGACTGTCTCGCGTGAGCAATAGTGAATTTAGATCTCCCGACATGTTCACAAGCCCTAGAGAATAAAATGTTCCCTATAATATGGGAAAAGTCTCATAATTAAAAGAGTCAAAATGACTCTTTTTCTAATTATAAAACTATTTTCCATGTAATTATTGAATCTTGTTAAGGACAACGTGATAATTTAATAAGAAAACAGCTTTAAATATTTTCAATGGTAATTCGAAATGTCGTACATAACTAAACTAAATATTTCGTAGAAAAACTAAAATTTTATTCCATATTATCTACATATATTTACTAAGAATTAGAAACTTTTAAAAAATAAATATTTTAAGAAATAGATCTGTCATGATCGAAACTGTTAAGATCCAATCATATTAAAATCGAAAGGAAGATTCAAGCAGTTGTTGCAATTAATTTCAGCAGAAGATGGAACTGCAGAAAATTCATTCCGAAATAATATACAAGAAACCACTAATCATTTTGTGCAATAGAATGTGTAGATATTACAAGAGACAGAAATCTTCGTGATACAATTCGCGCGAGCGCGCGCGTGTGTGTTTTCATTTTAACGGAAGACTAATACAAAAGTGCGGAATAAATTGAATGAAGTACTACATGGCAAAACTCTATTTGTCAAGATATCTCATTTAACAGAGAAATTCATATACCTAAGATGCGTGCAGCAAAATCCCATCATTTGTCTTCGCAATTGCGATTAAATAAAATTTTAAACAGTAGGAAAACGAATAAAAACTAAAAATTTTTGAAACATAAATCTGAAAAATTATTAAGTTACGTAAATTCATAATTTTATCTTGGGAAAAGTACAAATTAAGAATTTTATGTTAGGTCTTGTGCTAAAATGAGAACATTACATTAACAAATGTTCCCAAATTCTGAGTTTAATATTTATTGTGATGAAAGATAATAAAAAGAAAAGGTAATAAAAGAAAGTAATATTTATCTTAGGAACAGCCTTTTTCACAACAGATACTGGAAATATCCATTTTCTTGAAGGCATAAATTTATCTGTCGACATTTTAAAACACCCAAAGTATTTCAGTAGTGATTTTCTAGTGCGATTAAGAGATAATCTACATTCTTTGTTCTTTTGTTGATCTAAAGCACAATACTGATGAAGCTGTTAAAAAAAATTACTGCTAAAACACTTTCTGTGTTTCGAAATACGTGTCGATAGATAAATTTATACCAAGAAATCAGTAATCACCTTTTTCTCAGAATCTATTATATGAAAGAGCCTTTCTCAGATATACCAAGAGATATACTATATATCTCAGACATATTAATAATACTAGATATCATGCATTCCTTTTTCTACTATCTTCCATTTTACCACACTAAATTATTAAACTCACAAGGAAACCGTTGGAAGTGTCCCTCAGCAATTTCAATGAGCTTTGGATATATGTTGTAGAGCAGCAGAAAATATAAGACCCATATATTTTTTTTAGCTGCTTATCTTAACATTTAGGGATTGAAACAACCCTTCAAAAATAATGGATTTTTTTACAAATATCTTTGAAAATGTAAAGTATATAAAAAATGTCTTATATAAAAATTTTATGGTATTTTATACTCTTTACAACTGTATAGTCATATTTTTTTAAAATGTAAAAAACGAAAAATCCGTTATTCTCGAGGGGTTGTTTCAATCCCTAAACGTTGAGATAAGTGGCTAAAAAAAAGATCTAATATTTTTTCCAAAGCTCGTTGAAATCGGTAAGAAGCACTTCCGACGGTTTCCTTGTCAGAAAGGGAATTTTTGTTATGTTATATATTTAAAGATTCACCAAATAAGATATTTAAACATTTACAAATCCAAAAAAACTAAATAAAAAAATTTTTCCCTTAAATCCTTTCATGAACAAAATATTCTTTAAAATTGTGCTCTTATTATATCGCCAATATATCTTATGTTACTAATGCATTATTTTTTACACGGTCACAAAGAAGCTAAAGAAGTTTCCACTCGATGCTCAACACGCGCCTGCAGTACATACCTCCTGCTGCTTGCACAACTAGTCGCTTAAGCACCATCGCTCGTTACTGGAGTCAAATTTGTCACTTTAGTAAATCACATCTCCGATGTCATTATTCATTCAGCCACGCCGGAGGAGAATTAGAATAGAATGACCACAGCAGATGATTACTCGAGCGTGTGTCCAACATTATTTCATAAACATTGTCTGACTGATAGAATCCACTTCTCTCCAAGGTATTTCGCTACAGTATGTTGTTATCTTTGTCGGGATAATGTGACACTTGTCTTGTAAGAACTTAAACAGAGGCTCCCAATCGCTTGAGCGATAAATTTCAGAAATTATTTGCACTCAGATTACACATTAGAGATTAATAAAACAAATATAAATCATAAGTAAATATATGCATATATGTCTGAAAAAATTTTAATATTTTGCAAAATGATTTATAAGTACGCGATATTTAAAAAATAAAAAAAAATTTTTAAGAAAGTTAATTTTCCAGAACAATTTTAAAAAAAGAGAAATCCTACCAGAATTACTTGTAAAGAGAACTTCACTTTTAAGATAAATTGTGAGATACATTCGCGAGTATATCTGCAAGCAAATTAGCATTTTTAATAAAGTTGTAACAACGTAGTGAATAACAAAAGCTGATTACAAAAGCATGTCCCTCCTTTCTCATTGCCTGTTATCACAATTAATTGTTATTAAACTTGACGATTAAATGCGCGGAAAAGAATGAATTCGCCAAAATATAGTCGATAAGCGATAGGTTTTTAGCAGTTTGAGAGCCATGATTGTCATGTAACCGAGAGAACGAAGGCCATTCTCGGTAACTATATATAGTTTTACTTTCTGAGGTGGCATGGACTGCAGTGTAAGCGCACACATATACACAGTTATGTCTATAAAATATAGGTCGTTTCAAAATATCGCCACGTCGCTGACGTAATATTCTTACGAAAATTCTATTTTGTGGTGATGAAACGTGTCCTTAATTTCACGCACTGATAAATCTCGTAACGGAAGACTGCGACGCTTTATATTTAGCAAATAATGATATAAAAGTGGAATACCGATTGGATGTTCATATTTTTTCAGCCCAAAGAAAGGTAAAAAGATAAAAGAAAATATGTGTCAGCGAAATTTTTTGCTTGTTACTGAATGCAATTAGCTTGTACAATCGTATAATTTTTCATGCAAGTATCAAAATCAGGACTAATCTAAGAAAGTTGAGAAATGTATATTCTCCTTTTTACACGAAAATTAATATCATTAAAAATTTCTATAAAATTAAATATAATATTTTTTAATTAATTACAAGATAATTAAACCTAATAATAAATTGCACGAGTCAAGAAAAGAAAACTAAACATCAATTTCATAAATTTTATAAATAGTTTTAATAATCGATCTTATCTCGAGTGAAAAAAGGCTGCATTTTTGAAAATAACGGTACATGTCGAGCTAACGTCCACCACGTGTGAAGTTTAAAGCTACCGTCGATGCATTTAAGGGAGCAGCAAAAAGTATTCACGCGTTGTGTGGGTATGTGCAGGCTCTAAGCCTCGCCCATGTTAGAACGACCGAACAACCGATTCGTCGAATCGCGCACCTTTCGCTTAAGAATCGGAACCGCGACCGACCACTACGACGACAAATGAACGCAACTATGCGAGCGTGGACGGCGGCGAAAGATCCCTTTTGCCCAGAGCAATCGCGCGCTCCGCTCCGATTCGTGAGAACGAGCGTGAATGAAAAATCACCATTCAGCGCGCGCGATCGATTCAGCTGCACGCGTTGCATTAAACATGCGTGATCCTGAAAAGCGTCGTCTCCACTGAAATTGTTCTACGCGAGAATTTTCGACAAACGTGGAATTCTGCGTTTCAAATGACAAGCGTGACCGCGATGATCGGAAGCTATTCGCTCGAGAGATCGAACGCTAGATAAAAGTCAATCGCAATGTATGAAATCTGTTTTCGGTATCTTAATTTCAAATCAAAATTTTAGAATTAAAAAGTCGTAAAAAATAAGAATATATCAACTGACATCTCATATACTATATGTGTGAAGATATAGAGAAGGATTCAAGGATTTACAAAACAAAGTATTATGCAAAGTCAAGGATCTGTAGAAGTAAAGCTTCGTAGAATTAAGAATTTATGGCATCAAGAATAAAACCTATGGTAGTGAATAGTGTTCCTAAAGCTAGCTGGAATTAAGGATCTTTTCAATCAAGCGAGATATACAGGGTTCTAAGTTTCAGGTTCTACGAATTGTTGTGATTCTTAGTAAAATTAATAAAATAAAATATGGGGAATTAAAAACCCATAAATTGAGGATTTGACACACATACAGACTAAGGTTTCTATGCTTAAGAAGATTCTATACATCAAGATTTATAAAATCTTGGAAGAAATTTATAATTTATATAGGTATATCGATATTTATTTTAATAATTAAAATGTTTTTATTTTCATGTACAACAATGTTAGTCACCGATTTAATTGTATTATTTTATGATTTAATATTATGTCTTATGGTATAGGATAGACCGAGGCGAATTGAATCGCAGGACGAATCAGATCAAAGTAAGAATTGAGATCGTATTTATTACATTCATCAATATATCTAACCATGTAAAATACAAATAATAATTATTTGGATTTTACATGGTTAGATATATTGATGAATGTAACAAATACGATCTCAATTCTTATTTTGATCCGATTCGCCTCTACCCTACCATATTATTATCGTCTGTTATTATCTTGGGTTACTATCATGGATCATGGGTCCAAGACTTTTTGTAATTTTCATGTTTACCGGAACTGTTCGGGTAAAATTCGGGAAAGAAAGAATATGAGTTTCTCTTGTGCTAGAAATTGCACCAACTAACACGGAAACTTTGCTGCGATGATAATAAAGCAATTTTTATTCTTCTAGGTAGAAAGCTGTGACCTGCAAAATGAGTGACAGGAAGCGCGGATTCAACGGAATTTCCGCTAGTTAAGTTTCGAGGCTAAAGCTCTTAATGACACTGTTTACGGTTTATGTGATCTAGTCATAGATACAGGGACGTAGGAAGCTGCTACGTTGGGAACAATGCATGAGTTATTAAAGTATAAAGGAAGAGTACAAGAAAAAAAGAACGTTAGAGAAAGTGTTTCTTACTTTTGCTATTGTGTAGTATATAAATGTATATATAGAAATATTTTACAAATTAAAATTAAGATGTTGAGCAATTAATTATTACTTGCAAATATATTGCGTGAAAAAAAATATTAATATTAGAAATTAGACATGAAGAAAAAATATGTAAATCAAGAAAGAAATCTTCAAAAATTTATTAATAAATTCTATCAACCTCAATTAAAATTGTCTAAAAGGTTCAATTAAAAGTACGATCTTAAGTAAAGACCTACTTCGATCTACTTAACAATCAGAATATAACGCAGAAAATTTTTTTTAAGAACAATAGATACGTTCTCGACATTTTAATACACAACTGTTGTAGCTGTGACAGACTTAGATGAATCATATCTAGATGTGCGTTACAATCTCGTTCGTAAGGACACATGCGGCCCTACAGGCAATTCCGCTCCCCCAGATCATCATACCGTATCTGTCGTGTTTCTGCGCTAATGGCAGTTGCGAGATTAGCAGCGTGAACAACACTTAGCTGCGAAGGCGGTGATTATCCTCATGACGACGATTTCAACGTGGCCCGGTTTGGCAAGGAGTTCCGTTTACGTCTCGGTTCGCGCGTCCACGGCCGTATGATTCATAAATTGCGCGGATCATCGAGACGTTCCTCTTTCCGCTCTCTTTCTTTTATCTCCCTCCGCGGCGCGCGATCGCAAATTACCTTGTCTCCCGTGTGATAACGATCAAATGCATTTTCACCGTATCGAAGGAGGAAAAAGGAATTCTCCGCGATCGGCGAGCTATAATTTAGAGTTGCTCTAGCACCGTAAGATCGGCGAGAATATTCATTTATCATGCACGTAAACGCGCGCGAACGTGACGGTCTGTGTTTGGCTATCCGTAAATTCCGATTACCGAAGGACGGCGAATTGTATGTGTTGTTAATGGCAAATTCCGCGCATATACATACGTTACGCCGCTCGACCGTTTATTATCGACAAGTCACTGGCGTGTGGCGCGAGGTTTCTTAACTGTCCAAGAGAAATGCGCGTTGCGAAATCCACGATTCTCGATTTATATCGGGTTGAGTGTTGTTTGATTGCTTTAGCGGATCGCGGATGTATTACCTCAACGTCATTGTCCATCTCGGTGATGCGCTTTCGACGCTCGCGTAAATCTCTCGGCTGAGAGCAGACGCGGCGCATGCACGGCGTGTGTCTAAATTTGTCTGACCCAATGGCTAGGGGCCACTGATCTCCATCGTCGAAAGTGAATTTCCTAGAAACATCATTCCGAAACACGTAACCGCGCATTGCATTACGTCGCGCCGTTCGTAATGCACACGATCGAAAATAGATCTTTCGCGCGCCCGATAGCTCGTAAAGATCTCTCATCTTTCATATTGGCGCACGGAAATATAACAGGTTCTATTTGATAACATGAATGCGGAAAGAGCCAAGAATATGAGATCTATTCTTGACTCAGCATTCCATTTTAATCCAAAATTTTAATTGTACACATAAATATTCTCATTTTTTTTAAATTATTATAGGCACGTAAATTTATAAGAAAATATTATTACAATCAATCGTTACGCTAAGAAATGAGCACGGTAATAAAGAAACATTATGACAAGAGAAACTCAATCAAGCATAAATACAGTTTGAGGCAAAAAATCGGCATTCTTCTTTTGCGGGAAAAAAATCGTTAAAAAAATAACCGCAGGTGTGCATGCATATCATAATAGATAAATGCAGATAATAGCAGAGATATGATTTACATAGTGGAGCCAAGGCGATAAGCACTATTGCATTAATTGTCCAGAGAATAACAGTAAAAAAAAAAAGGTAACGCCCACCGATCCTTTCTCTAGGTCATCAGGATGATCCTCTCTAAACGAAAAAGGCGAGACGAATGTCCCGCCGGCGGCAAGGACGATTCGCGTGGGTGGTTCCACGTGTGTGCGTGTGCCGATTTAACGGTCGCGGCTTTTGTTGACGTGAAAAGAGGAAGGTTCGTCGTGTAACGACGGATTAGTCGATCTTTCAAGTCGGACCGCGCATTAATCCTGATAAAACCCTGCATAATCGCTACACGATAACGGGAACGATCTTTGTATGAGCGGTCTGACCTTTACGAATCACCTCAAATAAGATATTAATCTTGTGCGTTAATTCGCCGTTTAACTACGATGTATGAAGGCTAATGCTCGGTATATTTACTATTATATGTAGTGACTATTATATATCTAGCTAATGCTAGCTAATGCTAGATATATAATAGTCACTACACATAATAGTAAACTATTGTTCGGAGTGATGTACATTAATTTTGTAAGGCAGACACAGTAGAATGAATAGTTTTTCATCTGTAACTATTATTACTTCCTTCTCTCATAATAAATCGAATTATTAATTTCATTAATTATATGCCGTTACAATTTTATATTTCCAATCTATTAATAATTTATCCAAAATTATTACAAATTATTCATTAAATTATATATTAAATTATATATATTATTATTGAAATATAATTAAGACAAAAAGAAAAAACTTTTCTTCGTTAAAAAAATCTAGGATTTTTTCAAAAGTGGACAGCACTAGATTTCTAGAAAAATTTTATGCAAAGATAAATTAATATTACTTAGAATAAAAGAGTAATAGTAACGACATTGTGAAATTCCTTCGAATTGGTTTCTACATTGAACTGCAAGAACTTCTTGGGGAAGAAACTCTGTCAATTACATTATCAATTACAAAATTCTGAAAATGAGATGCTATCTCCACGGAAATAAAAACTTTGTCAATTCTTACATAACTCTTACATAATACATACTATGCATCTCGAAACAGTCGGAGAAAATCGATTAAGAATGTAATGATACTGATGGAAAATTGGACGAAATGTGCGGTGAAGTCTTTCGTTTAGTCGATCCCGACGGTGATATTGTTATTTCGCAATAGCTCACGCAGCTGCGGTGCACAACGGATGCCGGTATCTTCTTAAAGGCGCAATAAATTTCTATCTACTTTCTAGACAAGCGTAAAGCGGCTATTTAATGTCACGCACAATGCGTTACAGCCGGAGTGCGTTGCAGCCGGAGGGTTTAACGGCCTGCGATTTCCCGACGATGATGCGATGGAAAAAGGAATCGGGCGTTTACTACGTACGCGTACCTCTCGCAATCATTATCGCACTAGATCTCGTCATTGAGAGCGCGCGGCGTTTTCAAACGAGCCCGAGGTCGGTGCTTCGGCATTGAGACGATAAAGTTGGCCGTGAAGAGTGGAAATTAAGAAGGATTGTAGCGGTAAATGCTTCCCGCCGATAAAGTCCGGCCAGAACTTATCGCATTTATATATATACGCGGCCTTGTCTTCTCTGTTCCTGATACTTTCTTTACGACCGAGAACCGACTGTTTCTCTTGTTCGCGAATGCCGGATCGCCGAGGTGATCTTCGCGCGAGGTGCGAAGGCAAAACTCGGCATCGTACAAATATTTGCCATTCGGGAATAGGTGAACGTGAAAAAAAGTTTCCGATGAGTTTCACATTCTTAAACGAGGCAACGTTTAAAGCGAAGCAACGGATTGACTGACTGACTGACTTACTGACTGACTGATGTTGCGTGCATGGAATTTGGGAGCTCGTTAATGACATGCAAATTTTATGCGCGCGTTAAGGAGAGGCCATCGAAGGGCGAAGAATCTGCGCTCTGGTTTTGTTTATGTTCTATTTCGTCATCAATTCAGAGAAAAATAATCGGTAATCCTTGTAGAAACGTATTATTATCTTAAATGGAGACGAGAGTCGACCGAGAACGAAATACTTGTCTGTGTACTCAGGTGCATTTCAGTATCCTCCCGCTGCGATATTTAATAATACACTAATATACGTTATGTCGACTTCTGTTTCATGTTTGCGACTGTCATGGACTTTGAGATACCATGAATCACAAAGCCACGAAAACTTATGTAAATCATTTGATTGTAATCTTCAAAGGAGAACGCGAGATTCTCGACATTGTTACGTTAAATACAAAATTATAATTTTATTACTGCACTGTTACTAATGCAGTTAAGTTTTAATGCATTCTGTAAACGCTTTCACGTTACATAAACATTTGTATTGAATATAATGCGATGTAACGTTTAATTTTCATTCTTGATGTTATGATATGATATTACGATACGCTCTTAGTATAAGAACGTGATATGATCTCGTCTAACGCAGGAAGAAAGAGAAAGCCTATCGAGTCTACACGAGCGTAAAATGAAAAGTACGGGAATTTACACATGGCTGGTGCGACGAATTGTCCCACGTAATAATGTAACTTTTTTGTTAACAATAAGTATTAGCATCCCCGTAAACACAATATCATGTATTTCCTGCTTATTTCCATTCCTCCGTCTAAAATATAAATGCATATACATATACTATATATACGGTGACCATATTTCTTTCAGAAGAATAAAGGGCATCGCCATCACAAACAAGTGCAATGTAAATTTATTATTTTTTTTTCTCTTAATACATATATATTTATTTATATGAAAAGTAAAATTTTGTAAACTAAAATTATATATAAAAAAAGAAACACATCTTTATTTAAACATTACACAAAATATACAAGGTGATAAAAACTGAAATATAGGATATTTTATAAGACTTTTCAGAAATAAAGGACAAAAGTGAGTTTTCAAGAAAAAAATAAATCTAAAGGACAAAGACCTAAAATAAAGGAGTGTCCTCTGTAATATAGGACGAATGGTCACCGTAACTATGTGCAACAATGAAGATCAGTACACGCAAATCATTAACCCACTGACATGAAATGCCATCCCTGAGATGCGACATCGTTTTCATTTGTTTCGCGATTTTACGGAAATAAAGGACGGCTCGCGCGTGAAAGTAATGTTGTTCGGCGCATGACGAACATTTCGCCTTTGTGCAGCGACGAGCTCAGAAAATGCCGTCTACGACAAGATGCGATGACGAAGTGCGTACAAATCGGCGTGAGAAATCCGTTTGGCGGACGATGATTTGAATTGCCCACTAGCTTAAATTCCGCGGTATGTCGGAAGATACTGTCGAGAATCCTCTCGTAAAATATACATACGTACGCGCGCACGGACGCATCTGGTACGCGTCTTTGTAATTGTCGTCGGTGTTCACGATTAATTGTTCCGGTGGCGTCCATCGTGACATCGCATCGGCGCGGTCGGCGTCTCGTTTTGCGACGCCAACTTAATTGGCTGACGCCCATTAAAATCCCGCCGATGACTAATCTTCCCGACAGCGCTCACTTTCGTAACACGCACAGAGACATGCGTGTGCGTGCTCCGAAAATGGCGCTGGAATCCCGTCATTCGCGTGCGCTCGAGTCTCGCGAGGTATTCGATATTCTTCTCATCGTTGAAATACGCGACTGTCTCATTCTATAATCTACGTGAATCTTCTCATCATCTCGGGGAGGTAATCATCCGCTGGGTTTCCTGTTAATCGCTGAATTTAATCCTCGCGATTAATCAAGTCACTCTCTTTTTCAACAAGAAAGAATGGGAGAAAGGCAGGTAAATTAATTGTCGACACTAGAAAAAAAGGAGAATCGATGAAATCGCGGAAATTGAAATTTATAAGCGACGACCATGTGAGTTGTTTGCTGAATCGCGTAAATGCTAAGTGCTTCCGCGAAAATTTCAACGCGCCGCGCCATGTCGTCCGATATTTTGTCGATTAATCATACTTCGAAGCTTAAAAAAAAACAGATTCGTTGCGTTTACGAAGAAACATAAATATAGCAAATTAATATATAGTGAGTATATTTTACAGTCCCAGTCTTGTCTTCAATCTTGCAATTTGCAAAGTATTTTCATTACTTCCATTTTGTCGGCTGACACTATGAATATACCTGCTTACGCGGAATACGAAACATGAGAAATAATCGAGAAAAAGCATTGCACACTATTTGAGAAATATTGATAATCGCGAAGGAATAATTAGGGTCCTGGTTGACAGGAATATTTATAGGAGAAAAGTTGCGATGAAATTGGAATTAGAGAGTACAATTTCGCAATTACGAAATAATTGCTCTAACGAGCGCATATGATTATGCGAGACGGATAGGTGTTTATAATTATATCAGTACTTTCGAACTGTTTCGCCCGTGAGAGGCATTAATCGCTTTTAATCTTCATGTTATTCACGATTCCAGAAAAGATTCTGATTGGTATTGAAATTAATATTGTATGAGTCTACACGTCTTATCTACTATGCTGTCGATGGAACTCGCCGATAAAAAAAGTTAATGATATTACATTAAACACCGCAAAATCATTTCTTTTTCTCGCACAATCATATTTTACAAACTTCGAAATTAACAGCGCGAGTAATTAATGATTATTTTTGGCAGACGCGATAAGTATGAAACACTAGGCAATTAATAAGACATAAATTATGACAATTTGCGGCTACATGTCGAATGACATGTTTCTCGTTACGAAAATCGATTACGGCAAATTTTTACATACATAATTTTCTCCCAAGTTAAATTAAATTAACAGATTGTTAAATAATTTATATACGCTTTAAAATACAAAGAAATCTTCCCATTTAAGTTTCCATCTTAATCATTAATCATTACCTTGATCATTATCGTCTAGTAAATGTGTGTATAGTGTGATATAGTGCTCGAAAGGCGAATGTGCACTCATATGCATAAGCAAGGTAATATTATACATATATAGCAAACATAAAGCGAATATAGAGCGAACTCGATACGGCGAATGAGCTGGTGGGACACGCAAAGGTGAATTAGGATACCGGAGGATACCGTTACGATAATGGTGAAAGTAGAGACACCCCACTTGCTGAGCTTCACAGTGCGTCAGCATGCGGTTTGTAGATTAGCATAATTATCGTAATTTCGCGTAGAGATGCTACGCGGTGGTCTTACCCGGAAAGAACCATTGTTTTTACTTGCTCTCTATAAAATACTTTCATTCAATGCAATCTTTAACAAAGATCTCTAACAAGAAAGCCTATACAAATGACTAGAAAAATGACGAGTGTAAAATCTTAAAAATAAATTTTCAAATACCTTCAGATTTATTAGAATATATGTATATTTTTAAATATCTTTAAACACGGATAAAATTAATCAATTGCAAATAAATATAAAGTTCGATATATTTGAGAATATATCACTGAAAAAAAGCTTGGTTAAAAAAATGAACGAATCAGAAAATCTTGTAGGAACTAATCAAGTATTCTGGTTATTTTAATAGAAATTCTGGTTATTATAATAGAACTCAAGATTGTATAACTTATAAAAACCAGAATTTTTATTAAAATAGTTATAGCAGAAGACGTGTAGAGTATAATGTTGCGACGTTTTGCTGATTGATTTACCGATCGCATCTTTCACATAAATTTCGTATTCTTCTGCGATCGAGTTTATTTCACTTATGTCACGAACTGATTTTCCGAATGCACTCACGCGCGTGTATCACCGCCCGCAATTGAATCGGAGGAAAACGTTTAATTAGCATGAGACTTTGGCTCGGTCAGCAGCTAGCTCCGTCAATGTCTCGTCCACCTACTTTTTCCAGCACTCATGTCGTAGTCCCAAATGCGATCATACAAGGATCTGAAATTGGTGTCAACGCCCTCGCGAAATCGATCGATCGCAGAAACACGAACGTCATCGGTTCCTGCAAGCTTTCGAGTGATGTCATCGACGGTGATGATCGAAAACTACGTAGGCGAGAGTGCCGTTTATGCTTGATCGGGAAGACAAGTCGCTATTGAGGAATTATTATGGAGAATGATACGTAATATAATATTACAGAGAATTTATATATTAAATGATTCAATAATCAAATTAAATATATTATTTTAAAAATAATTATAAAATAATATATCGTATTAGAGTGATAACAAGTGTTTAATTGCAAGGTAGAAATCATGAAAGACACTCAATTTCTAGATACTAATAATAGTCGTTAACAAATCGCAGTAATCGAGAAATAAAATACCAAGTACTTCAGAGAAACAACGCTGACTGATTCGTAGTATAATCGCTACTGGACGCTTACTTTTCCCGTTAAAACGGTTAAATCTGCACTGACCTTTTCATCTAGCGTAACGAGATCTAAGATTCTTAAGAGATAAAGCTACTGTGTTCCGACTAAAAAATTGTCATAAACATGACAATGATGAAACATAAGATAATATTTCACTTTAAATTTAAGTTTATCTGTTGTTATAATATTTTTATATTAACAACAATAAAAGTCGTGATCATAAAAAAATTCATGTAACTCGTAAAACATTGAAAAAGAATAAAATACTAAAATTTATTACTATGCTATATGAATTAATACAATGAACAAATTGCATTCGAATGACATATCCAAGGAAAAAATAAGTAAATCTTAAATAGTATTTTCTAAAATACAGGCATAATAACCGATTATCGATTTCAATTCCGACATGTTTCTCAGAATGTTCGAATCATCTTCTAACAAAATATCGCAAACACTCAACAATGAACTGCTCGAAATTCTTTAATATCAAACATTCGAATTCGAAATTATAATAATCCACACATAAGTCGATTATGTGAATAATAAAGTTGCAAAAGTATCGACGCTACGGGAATCCGGCAGATCCGCAACGAGAACTGCGCGTTCGAGATAAATGAAATGGCATACCCGGCTTGCGATCGACCGCGATAATCGAACGTTCCTCTAACGGTGCCACTCTCGCAGATTTACGCACCACCCAGCGAACCGCCAGTCAACCTGTCGACCATTTTTATCAGGACGGACTCTCTATCTCGCGGCATCTCTTATCACTCTATCTCGTGCAGATGCGCGTACTAACGGTGCGTTATAAAGCTGTCCTTAACGGCTTACTTATACTACACCATTTTATTGTCAATTCATTTACAATATATCATTAGCATTTCGATTTAAAATTGTCTCATTAATATACTGAGAAATTTGCATTACGAGATGCGAATTATTATATTATTATTTTCGATAAAAATTCAACGAAATTGTAAAAAACTTAATTGAAAATGAAACTAAATTAAGAATGTCTTATGAATCGATCTTATTATCATTGGAAAATGTAATGTAATGTAAATACACTGGAAAATGAGAGATCTCGCGCGTATTTGCTATGTACAAAATGCAGTTGCAGCTACGATTTCTCGTAGAATCTCGCGAGGAAAGAGAAAAATCAACCGGGATAGAGCAATTCATCGGCGACGTAGAGGCATGTGGTGAACGAGGCGTGGTGAATATTACAATTTCCGCGAGAATAATTTCGATCGGCTGGAGAAGGAAAGAATCGCGCTCTCACGATCGGTGTATCGGACCAATCTACGCACGTGCCTGTGCTAGTATCCGCGGCGACGTGATAAATCTCGTGAGCGAGTTTTCGCAACGATGAAGCGCCCGCTGTCAGTCTGCCGTTAGTCATCCTATTATGCTCTTCTGCTTACCGCGGTGAAAGGAGATACGCTGCGGTGGATCCAGTATGATACGCAAGTCCTCGAGATATATACGTTTATAAGTTAATAAGAGAGCAATCACGGAGCAGGCAATAGAAAAAAAAGTGAATTTCACTTCTTTTTCGTAGAAATGGTTCTTAACAGCCGTGCGAGCAATGCCGATGCCAAGTTTAATTTTCAGATCTCGCCAAATTTTCGTAGAAAAAAATTTCTAATATTACCAAGTGCGAACAATTATCGAAATTTCATCGTCTATTTAGATAATACAAGATAAACATTAAAATTAAAAGAAAATAGCTGTTTCATCATTCATTTGAACAAAGAAGCTTTATATTAACGTCACTCTCTATTCTCTTGCGTCACGAAAACTAACAACTGACGGAAACACTGATGTTTTAAAACATAAACTCATCTCGATATCACGCCATAATCCAAACTTGTCGTTTCAATAAAGCGATTTCTCTTTAATCAATCTCTGACTGAGACCCGCATGACCGATACATATCCCGAAATTTACAAACTTTCGGAAAACGCAATTAATTCAGCGGGAGAAATTAACCGCATTCTGATCGGGCTCGCCTCGGGCCGCCTTTTCCTTCTCTTCCCCTCGGTATTTCCGATCGTCGTTGATTGTGCACGAGAGAGCCGCTCCCGGACATGCGGATAATCACACAGGCGAGTTTTCGTAAATGCCAATAATCAATATGGCCGCACGTAGACATTACTCGACATTCCGCACGATTACGGCATTACAGTATCACTTTTTTCCCCGCTGTGCGAAGCACACGCGGAGAGTTAACCAAATGCCCATAGCAATTACTCACTCGGCTCGCGTACCACGATCGGCTGTAGATCGATAACAAAGGTTATCCGCGCCATCAATCCCGCTGTTATTATGTTATTATTACCGGTCTCTCCGGCTTACATTACACCGCACGCGGGGAGATAAAAAATGCAATGCGGGCGTACTTATCCCCGGATGAACAATTGCATAGCTGCGCTAAACTATCGTTCAGTTATCTCCTCTTTCGGGAGATTAGAAAAAAAGAGAGAGAGAGAGAATATATCAGCGCACGTTAATTCGCGGAAGCTTAACCTTCGTGAGTAGAAGTCGAATGAGATTCGATAAGCTCATAATAATCGAGTTAGGATATTAATGATCATGATATTAATTTTCATGGCGCTGATTTAATCAGTAGGCACGCCTTCCCGATGACACACACCTCTGATTGAAAATTCTGCAACGTATTCTACTTTTATTTGCACAAGAGACTTAAACATCTCGAGAGCTATATAGAATTATGCATACCGATATTGCGGAAGTCACTCGTAAGCAATCACATTGAGTACAGACTCGTGTATTAATGCAGATGTTATAGAACACGTCAAGCTAATATATAATTGCCACTTTTTCGATTTATTAAAAAGCAGGGCTCCTTTAGAACGAAATTATAGTATCTCTTGCAGATTATATCTTACTATAATGATACGTAATACGTAAAATCTCTAAAGATAATCATTATAAATTAAAACAATTATCAAAACCATTTCTTAAATCGTGAATTTTCTCAGCCAATGTTTTAATTCTCGAGAAAGAGAATAATTTCTTTAAGACTTCTTGTTGCATACAAGAGGTGCAAGAGTGTGTGTAGTTTAAATCTTTATTTCTGCGTGACTGCGATATTAAGATGCTGTGCGATGCAGTTTCCGCGATAATTTTAACGGGTCAACGACTGACTTCAAGAACCGCGCGAGACAAATGGTATTTTATTTATCGCATTTCGCTGGGGCGTCGCCTAATAATTCACAAATGAGTCACTTAATCACTCGGCCGGCATCATATGTGGCCGCTCGCTCTCTCGCGGCACGCAACGCTCGTTCCACTTCTTCCTATCATATTTTTCACGGACTCGCGTATCAGGAAAGATATTGAAGAAAGGATAGCGATAGAATCATAGAGAATCTCGTCTGGCGCCTTCCTCAATGACCTACGGTCCGCTTCATCATATTTCTATTATACGACCAAGTAATTTTCCCCGGATGAAGAAAGAGACGAGTGTAAACGCGTGTTGTTTCCGTACATACGACAAATCGCGGAGAGAAAACGTCGCGCGTTCATTCGCCGCACACACCCTCCCCGAGAGCCGAGAGAAGATAATAAGGCGGCGTTAATTACGACAATCGTAGCGAACTTAATGGCTTGCCCGGCGCGAGAATTTATGGATTTGATGAGAAAGTCTCTCGCGGCACGGAAAACGCGCAATCGACGCGAAAGGAAAAATGAATCACCGTGTCGGTGGCCTGGTGCCACGATTCTACTTCGCGAAGCACAAGATTGATCTCATTCGCGCTTGGCAATTCACATACACACACACCACCAACAACCAACGTGATACGTACACAATCACCCACCGACACGGTAAGTTTCACGGCACGTAAATTATCGGCAAAACTGATTAAAACGTTCGCGGAGCGAGTCGTTTCTCGCATCGCCATCAAACGAAGTAAGCCATCGACATCGAACAATGCAACTGTTATTTGCATAAATATGTGAGCGGCGGATGCTACCAAGATGACATCGCACGTGTGCGCACAATAAAAATAATATTACGGAACGCCGACGATTTCCGCGAAACCTTGCGTAAAAGCATAAGTCAAGACTCGACGTTGAAGACGGGACTAGGCACGAGAAAATAAGAACTGAAAGTTAATGACTGAAAAAGCACGTGTATTGTATGCAAAGGATGATTTAGCATTCAAGATCATAGTTGCGCAACGCTGTAATCATGTGCTCTTATCGCACGTCCATTTTCATATTTCATATTTCGAGCCTCAAACGTCGTCGCCGCAGGAAGATGCGGTCGTTATTGCGACTTTTGCACAATGACGTATGACGCGATAGATTTTGGGAAAGCAGCGGGCAGATGTAAATCACGGGACACCATGAATATATGACTTTCTCTCATGCAAACAGCCGCGGCCTTTTAGCTACGAAGTCCCCACGTGAATACGCGCGGCTGGCGTAACCCGGCTCGTGAAATTTGCATTAGAATATGCACGGTAGCGCATTTAGTCGCAGACACGTCGCGAGCGTGGTGCCGTTGCGCAACGCGCCTTAAATTCATAGAGACACACGGGCAAGACGGTGGTGTGACGATGATGTACGTTTAAGTTACAGTCGATTAGGTTACGGCCGGCAATGATTCTTTTTTTCTTGCGGCGAACGGACGGGACGAGACGAGACGGATGGTGCGGCGGCACACACATGATACAATGGTAAGCAGATTTGCATAAAAATACCTGCAACCGCTGCATAATGCGCAGCCGTGCGGCATACCTCGAAGGACCTTGACGAGGTGAGACCTTCCTGACGTCAACAGCTGCGTTATGTGCGAGAGTGTGTGCGTGCCTACGCACTTTTACGATCGTGTCTCGCCTTCTGCGATTGCGACGCCGATCGGTACTTAAAAATGCGCGGTAAGCGCAACCCAAAACCGATGTTTTTTCTAGAGGCACTTATAAGTGTTTTATTCATACTTTTCACGGTTAAATAAATCAAGATAAATGAGAACACAATAAAGTTTCGCACAAGACAGCGGAGAAAATTAAAAATAATATTCGAATGTATAAATATATCGACCGACAAGAAATCTAGTTTAATGAAAACAATCTTCGAGAAATTGGGCTCACATGCATGTACGTAAAATTATATGGAACATCAGATGATAACTTTCTACAAAAGATGAGATTTTCAAAAATGAGAAACTGTAAAAATAAAAATAACACTGTTCAACAACGAAATGATTAAAATGATTAGCTCGTAAAGAGCGTTTGTTGGTACACAGAATCCCTTTTATCTGATGCACCGTAAAGACAAATGGTACATGAAATGCTGACTATCTCGATCGACAAATCATGAGATAGATTGGAACGATTATGATCTTTAGTAGATCTCACTGAGATACATGTTCCTTTCACGCAGGGATCCACTGCGAAGTCATAAATGGCACACAGAATAATAAAACTTCCCACGAGATTATAGTCGCCGCATTGCGCGAAACGCGTCGCGCATCCTTGTGCTTCTTCCCAGAGATACGCCAGGCATTCGCGACAAGCAGCACGTGATTCAATAATCGAGAGACTCGCCGCTCGTGAGGAATATACCGTGTATCTTACATCCTGTTACCGCGATCGCATCCGAAGTGTCAATGTGTCACGGGTATCCTCTTGCGCAATTTGTTAAGTAATCGCGAATTAAAACATAATTCTTCAAGATAATCAGATTCAAATCGATCCAACCTTAACCTATCACGAGAGCTAAGGTTTAAAAAATTATTTTCTTATCGAGACTTTGAATACAATAGGCTGAATCTACTGAAGACTACTTTAATGAGTTTGATACCCGCAAAAAAATGATTAGCCAAGGAAGCTATAATATAGCTGTGGCAGTTAAGTTGTTTCATTAAAATAGGGACGGCTAATATTGTCACTACCTGCAAAGCTCAATTTTTTAGCTGTTAAAATTTTAGTGCTGCAGTAAAAAATATTCGCTGCTAGAACCAAATAACGTTTAGATAAATCCATTATGCTAATTTCTCTTAGCAATAGTAACTAAATCGAATTGAATGTTTCACGTAAGATAATGAGGAATAGCTGCTACTTTCTTAGCTATTTATATTAAACAACATTTTTAATTTTAGCTAATAAAATTGTGTTTCATAGCAAATGTATTTTATTTTTTACAGCTAATTTTTAGCAATAACAGCAAACTTTGAACTAGTTAATTACATTTAGCTAATATTACTAAGTTATTTTTTTGCGTGATAATTACAAGCTGAGCATCTTCGACAATTCGTATTAGTCGGAGTAATAACTCGAGTGGGATGTACACAATTGATGTTTCTCTCTTTCTCACTCGGGCGATACTTTCTCTCGCCATAACGCTCTCGGTCTTTTCTCGCCTTTTTTTTTCTTCATTTTCGCCGTGGTGTTAGCTAGTCTTTTCTTGCTCGAAAGCAGTACGTATCACGAAAGAGCGAGGTGTACAAGACAACATCGAAAATAGTCGCTTGACGATCTACCACAAAACCGCAGGGAAAAGCTAACCGACCCCCCTTTCGCCGTCCCCTCTGGATTTCTAACGACCGGCAGGTACACATTGCCGCGGTCGATACTCCAGTATTCCAATACCGGTGGCGGTTCGAGTATACCGATCAACTCGTCCTTGACGTGCCACGACGACGACACATGCGTCTCTCAACATGGGGAGAGATTGACGACCGCGTCGACAAATGGGTGCCGACCGCGTTCCTAAGTGTCTCTCCTGGGTGTTCTTCGCTCATGCACGACGGATGGAGATCGATGTGTAAAATCGGAAAATGCACCTGACGATTGAGGCGTTAATCCTCGTGAGCGCTTACTCACATCGAAAGATTACACGCGACGCGCTATCGAATATCTCCCGCGCGCAGTAATTGCCTTGAAGAGTAAATTAGATATGCAACATGAAATTATCAAGTACCCGCTATAAATGGAGAAACATGATTGTCAGATTTCAATCGACGAACGTCCTTGAGTATTAACTCCGAAATCGATAATTCCGTTTTATCAATGTCAATTTCGAGGAACCACTGACATTTAAGATTTCATTTGTGTTTCACTTGGTTTTCAGTTAATTAACGCAGATCATTATAAAGTAAATTACGCCACGTCAACCACATTTTGGATACATGGCATATGCTGTGAAATCAAGGCGCGTATCAAGGCTAGTTCGCAAAATTATTGCGTGGAAGTCAGGTAGCAAAATTTATTATGTTTTTCGCGTTACATATGTGCTATGAGCGATGGAAAGTTACTTTTAATTGCGTGCGCAAATACACCACGTCACGAGTAAAATACGATCGTGATAATTCATTGTCGGTATCATAGCACATGAGGAAGTAAAGTACGAAGGAGAATGAAAGACGATCGTATCGCGTATGGTCCTAATGAGACGCGTGTAATCGTGAGGATAATATATTGACGCATCAACCCGGCGACTTATATGGAGTTTTTTTTAGCCAAACTACTCCGAAAGAGCCTCCATACCTTTATTAGTGGTTTCAAGAGTTCCTCGAACAATCACTATCTATGTGTGCCAAGGTATGCGTGCCAAAAAGTATGTCACTTTGTCAATGAGTTACGGTTGAAAACGCTATTTACACGTTATCAATTGAATTAACATTACAATCGTCGTTCGTATTTTGTTATCAAAATTTAAAAAAAAAAGAAGATACGAAAAATCGAGAAGAAACTGACAGACAAATTAAATGTCAAAGAATTTAAAAGTATAGCAACGAAGAAGAATCCAAGTATTTATGAATTGTAAAATCTAAAAAATTCTAGTAGGCACACAAAGTAAAAAACTAAATATTTCTGAACACGAGAGTTAAAAGATTCAAGAATTTGTGTCAAATGAATTAAGAATTCAAAGGATCAATAGAGTTTCGAACCTGAGGAAACCCAAGACCCTGTGGATGTTAAATCCTGAGATTAAAATTCCAAAGAGTCAACGGCTCGTGAACACAGCCGTACTCTCTCACTTTCTTTTTCTTCCTTCTTTTCTAATTTACAGAATCATTTACAGTAAATAATGATGGATTCTCATCTCGCGCATGCAGGATAAAAATTCGCTAAATTAAAATTAATAATATATCCGCAGTGTGTGTTTCTTCTTAAGTAAGATAAAATCTTAAGAACTCCCTATTTATAAAGAAAAGAAAAAGATTTCATTTATCGTACCACGCGTAAAAGATAATACGATGATTATGCTCATGCGTGGTTATTTCTATTCGTTATTTCGCTGCTGCTATACCCGCTGCTTCTCGCGGCTCATAATTTCGAGAAAGATTTTAAAGACGCGAGAGACGCGAAGAGACGCGCGACAACGCATCCACCTGTGTCTCTCACGTAGGAACGCGCGGCAATCTCGCGGCGGAATCTATCGCGTGTGTCGGCGCATGAATAATAGCATGAATAAAGTATCGCCGCACAGTGAAATATCTTCATTGATATTTCTGTCGGACGAGAGAAACAGAGAGAGTTCATCCGAGATTACAATCGGGATTACGAACGAGGTCAAATTCGCGGGGTTCATCGATAATCGTAATCAATGTATTTACATACGCGTGAACATATGCGTAGGACATCACACAAGTTAGAAATACGCAAATGCATATTTACTTGTACCATAAATCATACTTTTTAATTAGCGCAATAATTCTCCTTATTAAACGTAAAATTTTTAACATTATTCAAATACATCCGTTGCTTTTGCTTTTTACGATCGCTATGGATTGAAGCTAATCAAAGTATAATCGAAATGTATTAAAAGTCTTTTTTTTAGACGAAGCCGAGTCTTTTTTCTTTTTTAATTATTTTGTATGAGTAGGACGATTAGATATTAATATCTATAATTTTATATTAATCGTAATTGGATAATGCATGTTGTGTTTCGTATAATTATGAAATTATTAAACATTTTTTATTGGCTAGAGACAATTCGTAAAGTGAAAAAGAGTATATGCCTCGTACAACGTCATTATTGATATTCTTTACTGTAATAGAGACGATTTTCCAAAGATTACACTGGCGGGTCGTGAGAGAACCTTGACTCTCTCTCCCGCGTCGCCTCTCAATCGTCTATCACTATCGTTGTTACCACACGTAGCCATACTGCGAACACATGATATGTGTACGTCGGTTACGAAATCACGAATGCGCTAAGAGTGCAGAACGCAATACGCGGAATACTTTCCCAAAGCGGAGATAAAGAACTGCGCGAATAAAGCACGGGCATCGACTGCCGCCCGGTCGGATAGGGCATCCGAAAAAGAAACAGACTCGCTTTACGGATGTGTCGCGCGGTGAGAGTTTAGATGCGCTTTTAAGATTTAACTCTCCGTCCCTCTTTCTCTCTCTTTCACGCTGCCGAGAGAGATTGCGGAACGACGGGGCCTATATACGTGTGTGTCGGCGGTATTGCGACATCGCTAATGCATCGTGAGTGCAGAATGCAGCCGTGGATGCACTGCTAAACTACCACGGTGGAGACGAATAGCGAGTATACGGGAAATTTACTCCCTCGAACAGAAGTTCGAGATGCCAGCGCGAATTTTTAGCGTTCGTAGGATCGTGCATTGCAACAGCGACGCGTAAACAATACGCAAATAACGATTCACATGGCAGTCATGTCTTTGCAATAGATAAAAATTCCGTCGACCGTCAGTCATATACATCATTCGATAAAATAACGAAATGTCGATAAACACAATTATAAATTTTTATAAAGCGTGTCGCATCCAAGAATACAGTACAACACAAAAGCTATGTCGTCTACATTACTCGCAATTAAGCATGCTTAATTGATTCAAAATCAGTTTAACTGTCAGATTTATCTTTTAATTTTTAATTATTTACGATAGGTTTGATTCAAATAGAGATTTTCGAAATATAAACTTTCATTATGCAGAAAGGAAACATGTAGTGCATATAGATCGTTGACTGCAAGTATTCTACATTATTCCACCAGAATGCTCGCGGAATAATAAGAGAAACAGGAAAGAGAGCTTGGAATTTACGACTCTATCCTGGTAATGCTTAGAGAATACAATCGATATACCATGGCAGTATATTCGTTCGTATACATTGTAACGAATAGATGTAATTACGGGAATATCTTCGCCAAGTATTTTTCATTATGTACCTGACCTAAAAATCCACACACCATTAAATTACAAAACGCTTGTTATTTATCTCTGTTAATTCATTGTCTTTATCTTGATGGCATACATTTTAATTGTTTTCTAACGAGCTTAAATGGATCTACTTGCTATCTGCCCTACGATCGTACGCAAAACAAAACATTCAAACAGTCATTTTTAATCAATTCCAATCAAGGCCTTATAGGGAAACACAAATTCACATTTAGGAATATTATCAAAAAGATTGCACAGCGATCGTGATCGCTCTAACAATACCCCCGAGGGATGTATTATCAACACCAATCGATTCCACTGAAAAACGTGAAATACTCGCGGCGTGAAAATTCTGACGGGATCCCGCGACAGGAAAGAGTACAATCATACGTCGATAGCCGGTATTGCAAAATCACTAATGCACAGAATTGAGCAGAGGCTACACCGCAAATACACGGCGAACCACGCAGGCGGCGACGTCTCTTCTGCGTGTACCTATATCAAGCGACGTTCCCTGTCACCGAGAGACAATGCGGCGATGCGCCATGGCGATTGTCTCACGTATATATCGCTTGCATTTTCTCATGTGACGTTCGATCATCGTCGTGTAAACGCTTTCAGCGAACCACCACGTAGCCCCTAACGACACTTCAAGGCTCACTTTTTTCTCTCTCTCCTCTCGCGACTATTCTTTCCCGACGTAATTCCACACATGCTTTATTGGCCATCTCCCGCGAGTCGGGAAAATGCGCGACCTCTTTTTTCGACGTTTTTATTCGCGATTGCTAATTTGTATCTCTTAACGAGCGTGCGAAGGCGATACGTTATTATGCACGCGAGACTCTCATGGTAAATCACAAGTATATACAGACGTTATTATACCAGAGTGTGAAAACCGTCTAAAAGCAATAACATTTTTCAATGCGCTTTAACTCGGCCGTTGAACTCGACGAGGAAAAAAAAAATCTCGTTATTCGCGTTCGCGTGCGCCACGCACCGGAAATTTATCGAATTCCATTACGTGAAGTAATACGTACGTCGAAGTCTTTACGATTGAAGATAACACAAGCGTAATTCAATAATGCGCAAGCAAACTGCAGTCGTATGTGGCTATCAATTATTTTTATTTTTATTTTGTTCGGATAAGATGCTGAAGAATGTTTCTTAACTGTATTATTCAATAATTCTTACGAGTATTTGTGAGTGAAAAGTATTCTGATAGTCTCTACTGAGACTTAACGAACGTGGCTTAAGATATTTTTCTTTATGCGAATTCTAAACTGGCGGCGGGAATTTCTATGATCGAGCGTTACATTCGGGGAACGAAGTTTCCCCATTTCGAGCGGGTGCAGATAGATGAGAAAGGGATAAATAATACGCAAGATAAACGTACACATCGCTGATTCATCGCTGGAATTTGAGGAATCCCGACGCAGGACCAGTCTCGCGAACGCACGATTCTATCTTACGATAAATACTTCAGCGCCCAGTTTTTCTCAAATATTTAAGTCACACGATTAAGCCGCGTATGATTACGCAATGGTACACAGCTAACCGCGATCTTATGATCTGTGCCAGCTTTTCCTCGTTCGACGTTGCCGACCGATATTTCTGTTTCACTACGCGCGTAATCTTAATAAATCTTTCATTGTGGGAAAAACAATCATGTATATCATGTCAAGATTATCGGAATTTGCACAAAATAACATAGAAATGTTAATCAAAAATTGGATAATTTAAGGCAATAACTTTTTCTCTCTCTCTCTCTCTCTCTCTCTGTCTTTTTTTTAGCTGAACTTCTTACACCATTCAATTTTTTTCTTTTCTTCCCTGAAGCTGCGTTCGGAAACATCACTCGGGTACACACCGGCATCATTTTGTCCTTGTTCAATTCTACGTAAGTAACAAAGATGTGAAGTTTCCGAACGCAGCTTAACATAACGAGAAAAGGAGGGAAAATAAACAGTGTAAGAAGCTTAGCTAAGAAAACTGCAAGAAGTTTAGCTAAAAGAACAGAACTGTTAAATACACGATAATATGCTCCACACAAAAACGATCTACTGTTTAATCGTGCGCAAAATTTCGTCGTGTTGTTCGTTGTTCTTATGAATGATTCGAATGTTTTCGCAAAATGCACGCAAATAGTCCGTGAACAACTCTGAATACACGTGAGCGACAGATTTCCTACGACGAAAGTCCTACGACGGAATTTCTGACGTATGCGTGCCACATGGAGCGTGAAAGCGTTCACGAATACAAATCGCCATATGTACTCACGTGTAAAAGCGCACATGTGTACGAAAGATTGCAGTGGAGGTCTTATCTGTATGGGCGTATATCGGGCGTAAAAGTCTATCAAAAACGTGGTTCAAATTTCTTGTATTTTCGCGTTGTTCACAGAAAAAAATTTTACAGCTCTAAAAAAGACTGTTCTGTCAAAATTGCAACTATGTCTCCAATGTCAATCCACAAACATTTAAAAATAACAAATCGGTGTAAG
The DNA here is from genome assembly GCA_011636635.1 of Tetramorium simillimum. Classification (NCBI taxonomy): domain Eukaryota; kingdom Metazoa; phylum Arthropoda; class Insecta; order Hymenoptera; family Formicidae; genus Tetramorium; species Tetramorium simillimum. The sequence goes on along the minus strand of VBVQ01000332.1, from coordinate 18,504 downwards.
TAAAAACAAGCATGTACTCCATTTATACTGCGATACGCATGAGTCAAACGTCATTTCTCTTGTGTCAATAGAAAAATTGATTTTTGCCACGTTAAATTAATAGTATTTTCATGTTGGATACCATAAATTTAGATGATGTATGCGTAACAAACACACTACATATCTAATTTGTATTAATTAATTTTTAATATTAAGCTTTCGAAAATATGTGAAAATATCCGAAACTTAACTAAAATATTATAAATGGATTTATCTAAATTGTCGAATTTTAAAGAAGTTTCTCTCTTTTAATTATTTTTCTTTATTACTGTATTCATATAATTAACAACAACAATACGGTCAGAAAAAATTTAATTTATGAAAAAGAAAAGTGAAAAAATGAATGATAAAAATTCGCCTCTAAAGTACCGTTTCCAATTTGTCATCACATTTGTCGGACGGAAATAAAAAATGTATTACACACGCTTGTATGATTTACGATGAATGAACTTGCTAATAACGGTACGCATGTGCAGACAGTGAAAAGACCTTTTCTTATTTCTTCTTATCAAGAAGAGTGATCATTTTATGATGAATGACACGGTGTTCAGTTCCGTTTTCCGTTCAGAAGCGTTCTTTTTCAAACTGAAAAATGATTACGACAAAGATCTACAATGTTCCTTTGTAAAGAGAAGATGAATGACGAAAATATTCTTTTTACATATTAAATATTTCTACATGAATATTTTAACATAAATAATTCTAAGAATCCTCAAGACTTTTTATAATACACATAAATGGAGTAAAAAAATACGCAAAGAGGAAAAAATTTGATATTTCATTAACGTCTTTGCGTCATTACTTTTAACGAAAAGAAATGACTTAGATTCAAATCTTGACACACGTCCAACACATTTCTTTCGTCAAATACGATGCTGGTCGGTCGTGCAAGATCCGCAAGATTGATCGCGCTTGGTTTTTAGCAGGTGCTCGTTATCATATTACGCTCGAGCAGAATGCGTCTCGTCAATGTTACATTCCTTCCTCCTTGTGCGGGCAACCGCCGTATTGGGTAATCGATCGTGGCGAGGGACAATTAATCGTGCAAGATGGAGAACGCGCGACTAACCCGCACGCACGCGGGAATACGCGTGATGTGCGTAACATCGGCAATCAGGGTCGTGATTGCACTACATGGGAATTAAATTAGCATTGAACGCCGGTCGTTTCTCGCCATTAGAAACACGACGGACGGAAAGGTATACGGAAAATGATAGGCGTATTTGCGACCGATCGGGAGGAGATGCGGCGAACGGCATGGCTTTTACGTAACGTTTTTATCCTTGCCTCTCTGTAGGATCTTTGCTTAGTGCAATATGCGTGATGACGAACGCGACATATCTTTAGAAACGTAACTTTCCAGAGTACGATAATAGACCTATTTGCATACGATAAAAACACATTTTTATGAAGAGTATCTAATTTCTATTCTAGAAAAATATTGAAGTTAACTTTTATGTATAGAATTGCCTCATAGTTTACTAAAAAAAAATGGTATTGAAATTTTTAAAGAATAAAAATCTTGCTTAGATTTCTTATACCATTTTAGATGTTATTCGTTCATAAAAAGTATAATTATTGATTGAAGAATATTAATGATAATTTATTATTTTGATTAATAAGTGTCGATTATAGTGATTAATAAGTATTTCTAAATCTCAATTATCCAATTAGACTTGTCGCTCGCGATGGATAACGTGTATAAGGTGCCGCGTATACACGTGTTTCCATGTGTAACGTACTGTGTGTTGCACACATAAACTTTCCAAGCGTATGTTTGTTGTCTTCGAGAGCTATTCTCACGAGGAGATAAAAATCTCCGGCACGCAAATGCGGAAAGCCTTCGAGAATCAATCGCCTTATTGTCTGTGCCGATTGGAAATAGATGAATAGGAAGTGAGTTAATAATATTATTTTAAGGTGTAATTTATTGCGCTCTTGAGAGTCTGTCTAGTGCTCCATGTTTATATAGCATCGATCGAAAGATGTGATAAATTTATTATGTTTAAAATTTTGAATTTTCATCTCAAAAATGTTATTGTCAGAAAAAAATATATGCACTGCATAACTATTATTAAATTTTGTATCTTAAAACGGAATAATACAAAATTTTTTTTCGATGATAATATTATGACTTGAGAAATTGTCTATACGTAAACTATTAACTAATTGATCAAATTTGCAAAAGTGAAGTCGAGACATGAAACAGATTATTACAGAGCAAAAAAACTTCAGGGATGATGCCCGTCATCCTTGAAAAATGATGCGATCTAAAACTTCACACAAAAAAAACTTCAAATAATTTTATGAGCCTGTCTATCGCTCGTCACCTTCTCCAGGCATGATGTAAGTTCGCGAAGTGAAAGCTTCGCCAACTTTAGAACCGTGAATTACTTCCTGAAAATTTTGCTTAATTTTTTCTTGGATTTAGTGACACGTGCACACACAGGAGCGTGAAGATATTTGCGGTAGGTTGTCTCTTTCTAGTGGCGTCCCACTTTTCCTGCCAAAATTGCTGGGAAATATCGGAATGTGCTTGCCTAAGAACCCGCTAAAAATCGTAACAGCGCGACAAAGTTATTAACTACCACGTGAGTATTGCGAAGCGTAAGGAATTTCTAGGATCCAAAGTCGCGGCGTTCGACGAAATTGGAATTTATCGTACGTCATTATCCGCCACGTTCGCACTCTGAACCACTTACGAGCAGCATTTCTCGAATCGCCGCCGCGTGCGTAATTACGGGACATTAGCAGCACGCGCGGCACGCACAAACGAATACGGTGCACAAAGATTGGAAGGGCCGGCCAAAAAAAAAAAGCATCAGCGACTGATTTTACAACCGCGTCTTGTGCGTTATCTGCTTCCTAATAATAGGACAATTTTCTAGAAAAATACCCGAACAGGATCACCTTTATTAGCTCTCATAATCAACAACGACCGATATCTCGAAAAGACATCCGCAATAAATTTCAACCTGCAGCTCCCAGTAAAACGAACGATCAGCTGGAATTTTGGTAGTTAATGAACAGTCCTTGTTCAATGTCATCTCCCAGAAAAAATATAGCATCCTAAAAGCATTATGATGTTGGTCGTAATATTTTCAGCAAACATAGTCTTCGTGGAAAGACTATGTTTACTATTTATTACAGAAAAGAATTTCATGCTAATGATGGAATGCTAATTGATAGTAAAGTAGATAAAATATGAACGCAAGAAGATTACTAAAAGATACTCTTATCGAAAATGACGTTGTAAAAGGTTTATACATTATTTCGTTATTCTATAAAAATTAAATGTGCCACACGTTCATGTTAATTAATTTTTAAATAACTATTAGAACATTTTTAAAAAATAACTTTTTTGGAAGCTAATAAAAAGACAAATCAAATAAAGTTTATAAATAAAGAATTAAATTGTTTTATAAAATTTTCTGACACGTGAAATTACTCAATTTTACTGACTCACTGATAAAATTGACTGATTGTGAGTAATGATACATTATATTTTTTTAAGAAACTTGATATTAATAAATATCGCGAGTCGTTCCAGCAATATTCTTTATCTCAACTCAATTGACTCAGCCTGTAACGAGAGTCGATCTAGAGATATACACGTAAGAACGCAAAGATGTGTACATAGTAATTGATAGGTGCGTGACGAACCGAGAATCAATGAAGCACAGGCATAATATAACTGGTATAACCGCGTAGCCTAATCATACCGCGATAAACGTGGCTGGAAATCTAATTTGAGCATTGCTTTCTCCTGTTCGCATTACGAATTATCTCCCCCGGCTATTCATTTAAGACAATCGAACAATCGTGCAATTTACATATACAGTGAGTCTAAAATCTTGGCTACTCAAATCTTGTTCTGTATATGCTTTAATAAACATCTACGATTAAAAAATTATAAAAAATTATACTTAAAGTTATATACGTATATGAAAAATTTCATACGTATTTTTATATAATTTAAATTAATTATTAAATTAAATTCATCTAATTAAGTTATTAAATATCTATAACTTTGCATATGAAGTTTAAACTTTATTTATTTATCCGCGCAAATAGTAATTATGGAATCTCACAATTTATATAAATTATTTAAAAATATTAAGAGAGAAATATTATATCGTATGAGAAATGCTTTTCATAAACGGAAATTTAATCGCGTCTTTAATAATATGATATTAAAATGAAATTAATGCCAACATTAGATGATGCTTTCTCGATTGTATATATTATTTAGGATCGAACGAAAGTATACATGAGTAATTCATCTAACCTTAAGTAATAACTGGTGAGCTTTACCACGCCGGGCGTAATTTACTTGTCAGCGCAAACGAAATAATACGATATTAGTCACAAATCGAGTGAAAATACTTGTGCTATGCCTTTTCCTGCCTTGCATATATAGATACGTGTACAGACTAATAAACAGGTACGTAATGAGAGGAGAATCGAACTTGTCGGCTAACCGACATAACTAGTACCAACCTTCGGACATTCTAATTGCGGCACTACAAACGCCACTATCACACAAACATCACTTTCTCCATTCAGCTAAACGACCATCCTGTTAACCTTTTCTAACTGTTAAAAATGACGCCATAATAGCGAGTTGTATTCAATTTCCCGTCTAAGAATGACCATAATAGCTAGAACGAAACTCGTATCTCTCGAATGAGATTGTCAAATGCGTATTGAAGATGGGAATTTTATTATCACTATAACTTGCGTAAATATATTAGCAAGAGTCGCCCGTATGGCATATTATAGTTTCACTGTTTTATGCAATAGGAACATATGCAATATGCAATAAGAACATAAAATGCAGATTAAAAATTTAAACTCGCTAATAATTAATTTATTTTAACTAAAATCTGCAGCTATTAAAAAGTTTAAATACATACAAATTTACATTCCAGATTATGTTGCTACAGCAACGTTTTTTGAAAGAAAAGAATTTAACTAAAATTTTAAAGATATATATATTGCATATACAATATATGTGAACAAAAAGATTTTTTATCATAACTAATAACGGGATGACGCGTACGGCTCCGTGCTAATGCGAGTGATTAGTAATGGAAGGGTCCTGGGTTCAAATCCCAGTGGCTCCTCATCCCGTATATATCCATTTTAATTCGAATACCTACCAATCGGAGACTGACTCCTCTTCTGGAGGAGAACCAGGCTTCCGTAATCGGTAGGCTAAAGAAGGGGAGGCACAATGGACCTAATCTGACAATGAGTCTGATTGTGAGTGCCAGGCGGACCTTGCTGAGGACCGCCCCCGATCCCAGGATTATTATTACTATTAATGGCTATTTTGAGCCTTTAGACGGTGAAAAAATCGAGGACGTAATCGATACGACAAGAAAAGATGATTAATAAGCTGTCTCCTTTAAAAGTCAAAAGTAAAGTTTGCCGGTTGACGAGTCAATAACCTTCAAATATTTCTCGCGTGTCGATTAGCCGAAAAAATAATATTTGCAAAGGATGCAATCTCTATAACTAAGCTGCGAAATCGAATGAGAAACGGCGGTCGCGGGGACAAATTATTTATTTATAATTATTTAAAGGCAAGCAACAAAATCGATAATTATATATTTTGAAAGGGGATTGTTCAAGGAAAATTTTAAGACCAAAAACGATCGAGTAACAAAATCTTTTAACTAACTTAAATAAAAAAATTTTTTTTTCACAACTTGGGATGCCACGGGAAGTTGGCACCTCATATTCTTAATTGTTATTTTATTTTATCCAAATGAACGGAACTATTTCTAAAACCTATCAAGAACTATAGAACCATTGCGGGTGCAAACAGATCTGTCAATAAAACTTTTTATTTTTGAAACTGAGGTGCCAACTTCACAGCGGCCCACTCCCGTCACTAGCAATGAATCACTGCACGCCGGTCAAACGTCGATCCTCTCTCCTTCCTTCTTTGATATTTACGACCGATACAAAAACACCTTACGATGCATTACAGAATACCCGCATTTGTATAGACTCGAGTCACATACTTTCATCGAACTGTACTTGTATTGAATTGTAATCTATAGAGTCGACGTTTATATTATGCAAAAATTTATGACAACTTACAAAAGATAAATGTAATTTATTCGCGAAGGAAGAGGGTGAGGTAGAATGTTGAGCGAAAATTTAAGAATTTATGTATCAAATAATATATGTACGTATGTTCTTTGTGCCGTATGTATGTTTAAAAAATAAATCTCTGCTATACTTTAGACGAATTATCTTTATCCGCAATATATCAGGGTACCTTATGCGTCTTGTTACATACACGCGACACCATTTATGCGCTGTATAATTCATCGATAATGGCTTTCCTGTCACTAGGATAACGCGACATAACGACGCAACTAATTAGGTAACTCCGGAAACGTCGAATGCCCTTGCATTTTATGCGCCGATATTTCAGGATATTTCAAATATCTACTTTCCCGGATAGCTGCTAAGATCAAACGGAGATTTACGAGTACGTCTTAACTTGCTCAAGGACAGCACGAGATTTCGTCTCGGTTGACATACTTGCGCAACAAAATGTACTTTATATTCAGATGAGAACTTAGATATACCGATTGGAAGCCACGAGTGTTTATTAATAAAAATAATTTTTTTCAATACTTTCAATTTCGTTGCATAAAAGAAAAAGCAGTGCGTTTCTAATACATTTTAAATTCAGTACATTAAATTTCTCTAAACTTGAACACAATTCTTTAAGAACTTTTCAAACTATTAATAATTTTATTCCTATGTCAATTTGCATAAAAAATTCGCATTGGAAACTCGAGTACAATATCCCTTCGTTGGAGAATGGAAAAGTTTTAATTACATGTGCATACAAATTCCGAGATGGAAAAATCCTACGATATCTTTAGTTGATAAACTTAAACAGTGAGAAATCGTAACAATTTTCTGTGGCCAGCCCGCACAAACGCAGACGTAGACATTATCGGGCGTAATTACAACGTAAATCACACGTACCACTTATCACGCGATCGTCGAGAGATCTCGCTAAAAGCTCGTCGGCTCAACGGTCCGCGGTATTAGCGATAATATTGGCGATTACCGTTTCATGTCACACACAAACGCACGTGCGCACTGTATACAGAATCTCCTCTAACCCTCTGCGGTAGAATATCGGCATTTAACTGACCGCGGACTTTTACTCTTTTGCTCGAATACGTCGGCGCGTAGCCGCGTCGCAATTATCCGTACGTTTAGAGTTACGAGTGAATTGCGAAACGGCAATCTACTTTAAGTACCCGGGCGTATAGCTGATACCGTTAACTCGTCTCTTGATTATTTTTATTACGACCACATCGCCAAACATGCTAATTACTGCAGGGTGATCTAAATTAGCGTCAGAATTCTAAGTTCTCTACGTCGCAATTTCATATTACGATATTGCGAATTATCTTCAGTGACCTTCTTTAAAAAAAAATAAAATTAACTTTTTATGAAAATCTTTGTGAGTGTAATACGTAATAACTAAATTTTAATTAAAAGTAATAAAATCTCTACTAAATTATCAGTTTCGAAAGTATTCGCAATATATGGCATTGTTTTATTAGAATTATAAGTATATTCAAATATTTTCCGAATATTTTTATATTATACTGAAAAAAATTCTGGTTAAAAACGGAGGAATCAGAAAAATCTTGTAGGATTGATCAAATATTCTGGTTATTATAAGTTATAAAGTTCTATTATAATGATTAATCCTACAAAATTTTCTGATTCCTCCGTTTTTAACCAGAATTTTTTTCGGTGTATCAACGACTAAAATATGACATTCGGATGTTTCAGTGAGCAAATAGATCGAGTCCGAAAGAGCTCGCGAGAAAGGAAAAGTCGCCATATAATCGCGACTGTAATAATCAACTGCCGACAGTGTATTTATATGCGTCGTAAAATCGAATCGATTTTACACCGACTCACGCTGGATCGCCGACCCAGTTCGAGATCCGAGAACGAGACGCGGTTCGCAGCGGAAAAAGAGAGAACAGATTAAAAAAAAAGGGAGAGAGAGAGAGAGAGAGAGAGAGACGTCGTTCGTCACTTGGCGTGCAGATAGAAAGCACCGGTCATCGATCGCGCTTTCCTTCTTACGAAAAAGATTACGCGCGAAAAGACGTCAGGGTTCAGCGAACGACGCAATAAGCGTGTGTACTGTACATTGAACGCCGACGCGCTGCCTCCGCCGCGATCGAGCGTGTATCCGGCACTCTTCCTTCAGCGCGACCGCGTCGGAAACGCGCGAGGCAAGCCGACGTTGTATCGGGAGGCTGGAGATTTATTTCCCTCCGTCTGTGTGGATGCGACTGCTTCCTCGCGTACACCGCGCGAAAGAGCAAGTGTGAAAACGACGTTACATGCATTAATTCGCACGCATCCGCGGCGCTCCTTTTATCCGCGTCACGCGAAATAATTCCGCCGGATTCACTCTCGGGGAAGAGCCAACCGTGAGAGAATACGTGTATATCGATGTCTCGGCGTCTCAGTAAATCTTAGGATCGTCTCCTCGCGCGATCTTTCCGCTTTTCTATTTTCCTCCCCTCGGAATTGTTTACGTGACGTTGGTCGTTTAAAATAAATAATCGACGCTAATCGAACTCTCGCTTTTCGCGCATGGCGCCTCTTTTTCTGAGAATTTAGCTATTGACGCGTATTTTTCAATATCTATGAGCCAGATTTTTTCAACTTCTTGGTAAACTATCTAATAGTTAAATCACACACAGTCTGTCTTTGTTTTATCGTCAAATTAGACAAATTTAGACGTATGATTTAACTATTAGAGCCAATTTTACCAACCACGGTTAGACTAACCGACAGTTAAAGTTACACTGAGAGAAAAATATGGTTACTTTTGGTCTCAATCATAATTTTATAACATTTTTAACAATAAATATGATAAACTTTACCATATGCGTCATTATGTTAATCATAATTATCGTTAGAAATGTTATAAAAATGTGGTTGAGGCCAAAAGTAAACTAGGTATATTTTTGTCTCATTGTCAGTGTAGCAGGGTGGTTAATAGATATTGCTATCTTTAACTGTCGGATAGTTTAACCGTGGTTAGTGAAATTGGCCCTTATAGTTAGCTTATCAAGAAGTCGCAAAAACCGGTCCTATGTCTAATAATCAGTTCTGTCGATTATCAACACAATTTTTAAAGTAAAATGCTTTAATTCCATAAAAGTAGTACATTTGACAATGTAGACACAAAAGCAGTACGATTCAGTGGATTACGAGATATGAGAATGAGATTTGTAGGGAATTTCCTTACAGAGAGAACATTAAATACCGAAGGTAACACCTTTTACTCCCGTATATATAATAATGTGTAGTACATACTCCGATGTGTACGTGCCGCTACATTAACGCCGAGGTCCGCGACGCGTTCCGTTTCGATTTCTACGTTGGAATTTGCGCCGGCTTCCTGATTCAAATTTACGCTTGTATTTCTTGTATTTCTCGCAATGTCAACGGGCAAGTGTAGAACCGTGACAACGACATACTATCCCGATCGGTTCTATTTATAATCATATCGGAAGTGCTTTCACAGTTTCGCGACGAGCGAAATGCTCGAAATGGAAGGTTCAAATGGCTCTGTCTAAAAACTATTTTAACTCTATTCTAGCAGACTGTATTTTAAATATTTATATAAAAACGCACAGGATAGTTTGTAATTTATACTGTAATCAATATGCATTGTGTAATTTATTTCGCTAATTAGTTAATTAAACATCTATTAACTATTAAATACGATCTCATCAAATCACTCCTGAAAAAAAAAAATATAGCCACTACCCAACCACAATTTTATAGTATTCCTAATGATAATTATGGTTAACATAATGATGCATATAGTTAAATTATTGTTAGAAATATAAAATTTATAAAATTGTGGCTGGGTCCAAAAGTAACTATATTTTTCTCTCAGTGTGCACCAAATTTTTCTTAATTACGAACAAGATTTAAGGCTCCGGCGAGGCTTATCGGCCAGGACCGATATCAACGGACACGCATATAAGTCAACGGAGCAGTTCACTTACCGTGAGCTGCGTCTTGTCAGGTGCAATCGCCGTGATCTCGACCGGTCTCGGGTCCGGCGGGTTCGCCCTGCTGAGAATCGCGGCCGGCATTTTCGCGACGAGGGACAGCCTCCTGGTGAGCCGTCTGCCCAATTCCGCGCGCCGGCGCAGCCTGACGCGGGGTCCAGTGCCCTTGTAGCCTCCGAATTCCATTCTCTCGCGATCGGGATCCTTCCCTTCGTCCGTCGATCCTTCCCGTCGTTCCTACCAGCCGCTCATGCCGACGACACACGTACGCGCGCGACACACCGGCGTCGTCGTAGTGCCGCGGGATCGACTGCAGTCACGTGACTATTCGAACCAACGTCGGGTCCATCTCGAGCGCTCCGGTGTTTCTCGCTGAGGACACGCGAGATCTTTTTCACTGATCACTCGTACGCGCGTGCCGGCGAGGACGTTTCGCCGCCATTTGCATTTTCCGCCGATTTCCAAATCGATATACCCGTATCGATACCCGGCGACGATGTACAGTCGCCTGAAAGCCACGATCCCGGATGACAGTCTCAGAATTGAATCTCGCGACACGAAAGCGGAGCGGCCGCGGCGGGTACTCGCGCGCACGCGACGTAAAGGCCGACTGGATGCTGTACACACTTCACGCACACAAGCCTCCCTCGCAGCGAGGCTGGACTGGAGCCGGGGGGGAAGGGGACGACGCGCGGGCACACGCAGCTACGTTCATGCACCTGCGGGCGGGCACATGCGGGCCGCGCACGGGCGCCAGTTTCCTCCTCTCTCTCTTGTTTTCCGTCTCCTCGTCGGAGGAGGATTCGAAAATCAGAGTGCGGAAAAGAGATCGCCCGCCGACTCGTTCTCACTGCCCCTGATCACTCGCTCCGTCTGCCTGACGCGCTTCGACTGAAATTGCGGCAGCCTCCTACCACGCGGTCCGCCGTCGTGCCGGCCACCACTAACTAACCGCCGTCGCGCCGCGCCCCTCCCCGCCCGCCTGCCCCGCGTCAGCCGCCGCGCCGCCGCTGAGCGTTGCGTCGGTGCGTGCCGAGCGGCCGCGCGCGCCGCGTTGGTAAACAAAACGTGTCTCCCCCGTAGGAGATTAGCGTCGCGCACGGATGCCCGAACGGACCGATGATGCAACGGGAGCGCGCGCGATCTCCGCGAAATCACCGCGCGACACTCGCGCACGCAACGTTGCGGAACGCGACAACTTCATACCGTTGACACAGCTCCGGCGCTAACTCGTGTAGAAATCAAAAATTGAAATATAAATCTTCAATTTTCTCGATTACGTTAGAATAGATTTAAAGTTCGTTCACTTGCACTTCTGCGCTGGTATTTTTCGCCCTTTCTTTCCTTTCGATGCCCGAATGGTACGATGCTCGTAAAAAAGTACAGAAATAAATCTTAAGTATCAGGCTATGAATTGAGATTGATATTGAATTGGAATTCAGTCAGTTAGAACGAAACTAATCTGAAGTATTTTTATAAACTTTGTACTGATTGGTCAAAAGCCAATCTAATCTCAATCCTAATCTCATGGAAGAATAAATAACAGGAAACAGTGAAATAGGGTAAGAATTCTTGATAACGAACGGAAGGAGAAGGTAGCTAATCGCCGTATTAGTTCCTACCGATAAGTCCAAAAATATTTAAGTAACAGTAAGAACCATGTAGAAATATAAAAGAATATACAAGAATTTACAAATTAAGAGCGAAAGCACCAACTTCTGTATTTGTACATAAGAGAATAAACCAGAGTCCTTTATTTCTATCTCTAGGGTGAAAATTAAGGACTCTCATTGGTTTATTCCATTACGCATTTGCATTATACATTATGCAAAAATCTGTATTCCCGTTTCTTATTTTTATTACAATGAGAATTACTTATTCTTAGATTATCGTAATTATCTTTATCGTAATTATCGTAATTATTTTTATTACAATGAAAATTACTTATTCTTAGATTATCTTAATTTGGATAGAAACGTGTAAACAAATTTTAATAACCATCGTAGATGCGTTTCTTTCTCACCTCAATACTCCTTCCTATTATTAACTATACGTTTACATGTTATCTTTAATCGAGTTTAATAACAACCGTAGTTCTAAAACTGGTCAATCACAGCGATTCCTCATAAAAATGAAATAGTTATTGCGATTAGCTAATTTTAGAACTACGGTTGTTGTTAAACGTGTTTAACAAATCACCGATTCAAATTTATTATAAATGAATCGCGGCGTCGAATCGTGGTTTTCACTTATTATTAGCTATAAATAAATTTGATTTGTAGTCAGGAATTCATCAATTCGTAGATAGATGAAATCTTTTCTAAAGTTAAAAATTAAGAGTTAAGACCGAGAATTTTATGGGAAGTGCAAGACACGCTCGCGTTAGTCTCACTTTCTAACGAGCGTCGCTTCTTTTATCCGCCGCCTCTCTTTCTCTTTCCCAGAAACTCTAAAATGTGTCCGGAGTTTGTCGCGAGAGCAATTAAAACGAATCGATTTTCGTCGAACGAGAAACGATCCTTGCGAAACGCGATATTGCCGCGCAAGAGCAATTAGCTCCGCTGCGCTTTTACGCGATATTGAATAGGCGAGGTGCATCGCGACATCCGGTGTTTCTTCAGGCGAAAGCCATTGTCTCGCGCGCGAGAACCCGTCGGACGCGTAATCGGAAGCCGCGGAAGGTGCGCGTCCGCGATAAAAAATCGCGGAACGATCGATTTATATCTGCGGCCCGCGCTGACGGCCGTCGTTGACAGAAGCATCCTAACGACGCGCGGCGTCGCCTGAACAAGTCTGTCTGTGTTTTCCTTCCTCGCCTATAAATAACGAAGACCTATTAGAAAGCGCATTTCTACGCCGATCGCGTCGCGCATGTACGTACGTACGTCTCGATCGGTTGCATAACGCATCGCCATGTTACTCGACGTCCGATATCTGTCGAAGGCTCGTAAACGCGCTCGCGGCATCGCGAATGCCCGTACGCGTAAATATGCGCACGTATTCGGGACGCGTTTCGTATCTATTCACGGCTGATTATTCAATAATAATTTAATGTTTTGTAACAATATGATTAAGTATAAACCAACGATATCAACATGTCATAATAAAATATATGTAATATTATAACTTTTAATTCTAGATTATTATTATTATTATAAAAGATTATTATAAGAGATTAATGTTGTCAGATGTAAATTGTTAAATTCGTAACGTCAAATTGAGTATAATTATTTTTAACCGTTAGGTGCTCCTATTCAATATGTCGTTAATTTTATAAAAATATTGAAATTAAGTAATAATATGTTAATTAAATATAAAATAATAATTTTGACAAATATAATACTTAAAAATAATAAAATATTAAGTATGTATTTTTACTCAACTCAAGCAATTGTTTAAATTTGATCTTTTAATATTTAATCATGTAAAGGCCGGTTTTTCCCACTTTTTGGTAAGTTATTAACTAATAGATAACTCATACGTCTGTTTTTGTTTTATCTTCAAATTAGACAAGTTCAGACGTATAATTTAACTATTAGTTAGCTTAGCTTCCAAGAAGTTGGAAAAACCGGCCCTAAGTATGCCAGAACTATCTGGGTAGCCTTTTTGCGATGAACACAAGTTAAAATGAATTTTTAGCAATTATATGTCGCACGTTTCCCATTTCGATTTAATCGTGGCTCTATTGTCCCCATTATTGACATTGTAAATAAACAGCAACCAGCAGCTTTTTTGCAACTCGATTATAATTTAGTTTCTCAATTTTCTACGCGAATGAAAGACATTGACGAAATTTCATTTACGAAAACGTTTGTAAAATCTATAAAAGAAAGGAAAGGAATCTAAAAATCTGGAATAGAAGATTTGTCGGATTAAAAAGCTGCACTCTATTAATTCAAATATACCTATACGAATTACGACATCGAGTTTCCCACGAAAACTTGCGAAGCTTTTAAATATACATAAATCCAGTTTTGCTTCTCTTCAAGCTTCGAAAAATTTTAATTCGCGACTGGAACTTGCAATTACTTATTAAGATTAGAAATTTACGACTCGATTTGTCAAGAGGCCGAACGGGGAAGGACTGGCGCCGTGGATTCAGCGGCTGCTACTTGTCTTGAGAAAGGTTGGTGAAATCGACAGTTAATCTACGTTTTTCCTTTCGCCGAGAAGTAGCTATTCAACGTGAAATGAAGTCCGAATCCTCGCGTGCGTTTGTACACAAATTGAAGCTTGGCGGAAGCGACATTCGCACCTTTCACCCCTGATCCCTCGCCGTTTCTACGATTTCTTCTACGGATTCTCATCGTACGCCTGTGTGAGAAATACGCGACCTTGCGCGGTAATCGAAAATGCTAAACAAGATACGCTAAGTAAATGCACGGTAATAACAAAAATGCAAACGATAGTTTCCAAATTGTCCCTTCTGCACGAGAAGTGGCTGACGATAAAAATAAATGGAAAATCCTACGGAAATTTCTACGAGAAAATTAAAAAAATACATTTCAGTTTTTGATATCTTGACACTTTTCGTTGATGGAATTAGTCGCCCAAGTAGAACAGAAAGTCATGATAATTATGTCAAAGTAACGTCAAAATGACGAGAATATGATTACAAAATTCAATCAACTTTTCAATCATAATTTAATCATTTTTTTGTCATTTTGATATTATTTGAAGTCACTTTGACATTATTATGACTTGCTGTCCTATCTAGGTCGAATGTACCTCTAATTCTTAATTTAATCTACCTTGTTTCTTTTCAACTTTAATCATCACTTTTACTCTCTTGGCATGATTTTGCGTTTGCTGTACGAAAGCATTGTCATATAAGTCGGTCTATTTTTTCAGAAAGAATCATTACGAGATAAATCATTCTTGCTAAAAATTGACGGCACAATAAACTTAATTAGAACATAATATAATGCGTCTTTTTAAAGCTTGCAAATTTAAAGATTCTTATCGAAAAAATCATTTCGTATAGAAATTACACAGAAAAACTTGAAAAAACTTTAAAGTAACTTCTTATCGAAAAAAATTATATATGTATAATAGAAACAGAGAGCTTGTATATCAGGAGATGCCCTGCTCCAAGAAAAAAGAAGGACAACGCAATATTTTGTAATACGCTATAGAACTCTCTTTCTTTTTCCTGGAACAAGGCATCTCCAGGTACATAAGTTCTATTTCTTGAATAGAAATTATATAGAAAAACTTAAAAGCCTTAGGACGATTTCGGCCAATTAAGTGTTAATTGCTAGTTAAATTTGTAAGATCCAATAAACACAAAATAACAGTAATATAACGTTAATGTTAAAATTTCCTACTCAACAATATAACTGTTATGTACAAGACATGCTACATTGTAGTTATATTGTTGAGTGGGAAATTATAACATATATATATATATAGAGTTATATTCCCAGGTAGAACAAGAAATCACAAAGATGTCAAAATGGCACTAAACTGTCATTATTATGTCATTTTATCACTGCTTTAGCCTTATTTTGATATCATTAATTTTTTGTCATGTAATTTTTTTTCTACCTAGCTTATTGTTATTTTGTGTTTACTGAGGAAGAATTATATCAAGAAAAACTTGTAGTTATATAAATCATCGTCTCTAATCAAAATTTTTTTCAGCTGTTAAACAAGAAAAAAATTAATAATCAGTGTTATCAAAGTTTTATTTGCTATATTAATTAATCTTTAAATTAATCGGCGTTTAATCGAAGCCGGTCGTTGTAGAGTGCGTTCGGGTAGCGCGCTATCAGCGCTAACGCATCATTCTGTCCTTGCTGTACATCTAATGAGTGAAAAAGATGGAGTAACATGTTAACGCTAATATAGTGCGCTCTCCGAACGCGCCTGTAGAATACAGATAAATCCGGCGTGCGTTTGGCGAGTTAATGGAGGTGGGATCTGTCGGGTGGCCGGGGTACTAAAGCGGCCACGGCAAGAAGGGCGACATCTTCCACTGGTGCCTGCCCGACGGGAATTTTTCGACAATCCGCTGCTGGTTTCCGTGCGCGATAATTTCGGAACGCGTGATCCCGGGGACGCGGAATCACGCCGGGCGCGTGAAATAGATGGCGGGCGCGAGTGCCGCGGCTACGAGAACGGCGGGTGGAATAATATTCGCACCGAGCACTACCACGCATTCGCTCGGGCACTACCACGCACGAGTATGACAGATCAGAGCAGGGACCCGGGGTCGACCGCGAGCACCGCCGCGGGCCAGACGGGCGCGCGACGCAAGTCCCGACGTGGAAACGCCAGCGGGAAGCTCGCGACGCTTCTACGGCGGTGCGAGGGCAGTCGGCGTCAGGAGTACAAGAGGGAGGATCCGACGAGCGAGCCCAGATTCAAGGGCCCGTCCACCAGCAAGCTGTCATTCCTCGATTTCGTCTGCAACGTCAAGAAGCACCTGCTGCTGAGGAATCTGTGCAAATCGAAGAAAAGTGTAAGCATCTTTTCCTCCCTTCGTACTCTCCTTCCTCTCGTCGTTCTTTGTCCCCGGCAAAGATCTCCTCTTTGCTCTTCTTCCGCGACGCTCTTTGTCCCCTTTCGCGACACGTGTCTCGTCCGAAATAATTCCCCCCTGTTGTCTTTCAGAGCAAAGAGACCGAAGCGACGAACCCTTGCACTGACACAAAGCAGAACAATGTTATATCCGTCATAGAGTCTCTCAATTCTCGCCAGAGGCAAGAACTTTCAAATGACGATCAGGCCTTGTCGGACAGAAGACTTTTGTACGAAACCAGATTGGGTGACGTACTTGAAAACTCCTGCCGTAGTATCGAAGAGAACCTAGCTAACATTAGCATGCAATATGGTACAACTGGCGCAAATCTTCACACAGTTCCTATGAGACAGCAAGATAAATCGATAAGTGACACTGCGACTGTCAGCAAAACAACATTAACGCAACCTACCTACTCTGATGCAATTTCTAATGCGATAGAAATTCCCAGCAGTTTAAACGAAACGCTAAATAACGAACATAAAGTCAAGGCGAGTCTCGCAAAGGAGCTGCTTAATTTAAGTAAATATGGATGGTATTGGGGTCCCATATCAGGAGACGAAGCTGACGCCAAGCTCATATCTGAACCAGATGGTGCATTTCTGGTTCGGGATTCGTCAGATGACAGGTATATACGATACATCAAATAATTTGACTTTACAGCATTTTATATTCTCACGTGTGTTAAATTTCTGCAGGTACGTCCTAACGCTCAGCTTTAAATCATCTGGAAAGATGCTGCATGCGCGTATGGAACACAGCGGCGGCCTATTTTCTCTGTGCAATCAGAGCACCGAAAACGAAGGCTTTACTTCAGTGGCTGCCTTAATAAATCACTCCATGAACTTCAGTCAGTCCTCTGTAATTTGTTACTCAAGGCCAAAATATCCGGGATATCCGTCGTTTCCAGTCAGATTAACGAAACCAGTGAGCAGATTCACGCAAGTAAGGAGTCTGCAATATCTTTGTCGTTTTGTCATTCGCCAGTATATTAGATTAGATAATATACACAAGTTGCCTTTGCCAAAAACTATCAAAGGATATATTCAAGAAGCGCATTATTGAAATTTAACCGATAAAAAAAATAAAAATGTTGAGATTATTGACGAAATTATTTTTATCAAGATACATATTAATAAAAAAGAATGGTATAGAATAGACAGAGATTTTATGACAGAGATTTTATGCTGAAATGGCAGTAAAAGTATGTATATGTATATAAATATATACATACACATGCACATATATGTGAGAAACTTTTTTATCCTCAGTATATGTGTTAGACTTTACAAAAATATTTTTTTCAAATCGTGACGTATCATTATCCAATATCAAAAAATATAAAAATTATAAATTAGTAAAAAATTTAATATTAACCGTTTTTTTAATACGCGTTATTTTTATTGAATCAAAAGAGAATATTCA
The DNA here is from genome assembly GCA_011636635.1 of Tetramorium simillimum. NCBI lineage: Eukaryota > Metazoa > Arthropoda > Insecta > Hymenoptera > Formicidae > Tetramorium > Tetramorium simillimum. The sequence goes on along the minus strand of VBVQ01000332.1, from coordinate 417 downwards.
TATTTATTACAAGTTACGTAATCTTAAGAGAAATTTGCAATAAAATTTCTATAAGTTAATTATCGTAGATAAAGAATTTGACTTTTTCTGCTATTTTGTAACAGCAGAATATAGAAGAGTAGCAAAATTTTTATATAGCTGACTCAAGATGATTATACTTAATTATGATAATATGCAGGGTAAATGAATAATTGTTTTTTAATCTATTGTTAAAAGAATGTTGATATAGCTTTATGTAATCAACAATTTATATCTTTATATTTTGCATGAAGACAATATAGATTTACAACTTATTTTATTGTACAGATTTTGTTAAAATATATTACTGTGTAAAAATAAATTAGTTATATCTGCTAATCTTCCTTTCTTAATATTTTAATGCAGGTTCCCAAATAAAATAAATTTGTCTCAATTTTA
>VBVQ01000331.1:0-65170 GCA_011636635.1 Tetramorium simillimum | reverse complement strand
ATATATTTTTATATTGTATCTTTTTTTTTATGTAAAGTTATGTTTCTCATTGAGATTATATTACAAATATACCAAAGAATATTTATTTTACGCTTTTATTTTTTAAAGATCGAAGTTTCAACATAATTTTGATTTCATTTAACTTATCCATAAATTAGGCCGACGTCAATTGTGCAAAAATTAATAAGCTAAATAATTTTTAAAATTTTGTAACATTATTAATATACGCATTACAATGCTTCCCCAATTTCGTTTCCTTGTGCAATTGAAGATTATACGAATAAGTGAAATTATGTTCCAAATAATATATCGAGGATCGAAAATATTAGTCTCGGAAAAAAGTTTAAAACAAGGGAAACGAATATTCCGGAGTTATTTACGGAATATTTCACTTCATTTGTTCCGAAACGCGCGATGGAAAATTGTTGGAAAAATATCACACGTAAGAAAAGGGCGGCTCGATCGAGGTGGTTTGCGAGACTTAGGGAAGGTGGAAGGGTTGTTCTCCCGAAGCTGGAAGATTTGTTTAGGGTCTGTAGGGACGGCAAAGGGGTGGTTGGTTAGTCGGGGGAGGCTTAAATGGCGAGCAGCATCGGGCGGTGACGGCTAGTTAAGCGCATTTCCCTCGGAGAAGGGAAGTTCTCTGGCGCGAGAACATGTCGTAGAGAACATCTGCTGCCCTGCCTAAAGAGGGAACTCCGACTCTGCGCGCGTCCGGAAGTGACAGAAATCGCCGTTAAAATCTGCTCTTTGCGACGACCTTGTGTTCTCGTTTTCGTCATCCTTCTTTCCCGACGATCACTGACTTTCTCGGTCTATCGAACTGAAGTTTCTCTCACCTCGTAAAATGATATAATCTAGCGTTGCGTACTTAATTTTTTATGGATCTTTTGCTCGAAGAAGAAAATTTTAATTTTGAGATTTATTGAAACTTAACTTTAGGTACTATGTTTTTTATTGTTTATGTGACAAAATATTTGCCCTAGAAAGTGCTTACGATTATATTTGGATTATGTATCCATTATAATCTTTTATCGAATAAAATAAAAATATAATTAAACGTTGAAGATAAAAATTCTATTATAACAGAAAAATCTCAAGTTTTTTCCTAGATTAATTTTTTAAATGCATATTAATACAATTTTTATACACTATTAAGTATAAAATATTTAATTTCTACGAAACAAATTTAATGATTATTATTTAGGGAATATCTGGAGGACATAATATAAATGAACGTCCAGAGAGAAAATTTAATGTAATAAAAAAATGTAGTGATCTTTGAAAGTACTTAGATGGCATCTTCATTATATGTAAAATACCTTTTTTAGCCTTTCCAAGGCAAAGCTAACAATTCTGCATTTAGTATTACGTATTCAATCTTTTATCAAATGTCGTGGGATAGAATATAATTAAGAGAGAAATGTTCAAAGAGAGTTTTAACGTAATGGAAATATCCTTTGGTTTGGCGGACCTCAGTTTGCGTTTCTACATTTAAAACCAGTGGGAGTAATTAAATTCTCCTCGGGAGATTGTTACGCGCTGCATATTATGCTGGTTATTTGATCGTTCTTAAACGAGAGTTGTAACGATTATAAGGGAAATTCTCATGCTATCTTTTGCGAAACTTTCTTATTTAGTCGCGTCGTTCGTTTTAATTTTGCAGACAGGGTGACATAATTGCGAAGGGGAAAGATTTCTTTTCTTAAAAATTTTCGCCATAAATTCAGTTGCATACTTTCATTATTTATTCTATGTTCTTTTATAATAAAACATAAATCATATAAAGCAAAGATACAAATTATTAGTATTTCTGAGAACAAAAAGTAATTTTCTACGATCGTCAGTTCTTCGTCAATTTATATAATAATAAATATAATTTTGCATAATTAAATACTTCGCAAACGTAGAAACAATTGCAAATAATTTTTTAGTTAAAATTATTGACAATTTATTGAAATAGTTAATTTCTCTTTCCACAGTGGTTTTGCATAGAGAGTATTCGCAGTTTGACTATAACTTTTGATCCCAACGCTAGTTTACACTGTCACGATTTGCACAAAAAGCACATCTGACCATCGATCATGTCCACCTGTCGCCGTAACGTGAAAAATACACCACCATCCTTTCGCAATCACGTTGCCAAATATATTCTCAGCAGCTACATGTCGTTCAATGTTAAAATCAAATGCGGGTGGGAATACAGATATCTGATTTTAGCAACATTCGTTGATAAAAGTCAATCCTTCTTGTTATATACTCATCAAATTAATACTTTGTTCGAGAAGTTTTATTCAGTTTTTAGTTCGATTACACATAACAAAAATCTTTTATGCCAGCACATGATAATTTTTTGAGTGATTTGTTCTTTTTTTTTTCTCTTATTACATGTTTCGTATATTATCGAATTTGTCGGGTAATGCGAGTCCATAATTTTAATTATCGCAATATCCTGATTTTTGCATCCTGTATTTACAGCTTAGCGAATTGAATAGTGAATGAAATTATCGCGTTGTTATTGCCTGAAGAGAGAGATTTCTCAACTAATAATAATGTTTGAGCCTCGGCGGTAACAATATCGATATAATGGGTCCTCCTGGGAGTAATCGATTCGATTTTCCGTGGATAATAATCGAGGAACGGTCGGAACGAGGGATAGGCTTTATTTATGATGGCCAATGGCGGTATATTGGATAACAATGATATTATACTTGTATGGTGGTCTTTATAATAATTCAAGCGTCAATGTAATATTGTCTGCATACAAATTTCGAATTCATCATTGACATTAGTGGTTGTATCTGAAACGGTTTTGCAGCATAACATAGATGCACGCATCATGTCCTCGGTTTGCCTATTTATTACGCTTGTAATTATGATAGGAAAATATTGCAACAATACATCTTCGAGACTTTTGTACAAATTCAAATCTTTCTCTATGATTGCACGTGCTTTTATAAAAGCGTAGTTTGTCACGACGGAAATTTTGATATGTTTCCTCGCTTCTGACGTCATCGATATGTAGGTATATGTATAAGCTAAAGCGACTATCATATACTATCTTAAAGGCAAATTTCTGTTCTACGTTCGAGGGAGGAGATGCCGGAAGATATTGTCTGGGCTTTCGCCGAGTATTATCCAGGTTTTCAGGATTTCCATCTTTCCCGGTGATTGCTCATGTCTTATGAAACACGTCGCAGGCATTCTCCCGTATAATACTTTTTACGCCTTACTGTAAAAAGTATCTTTATCGCGCGTGAAACACGTGCGTGAAACACGTCGTAGATGCGAGTGCGAAAATTACCTATTATTTAACGATTTTTCACGCGACGCGATCGCATTCGCTCACTCGCAATAAATGCCGAATTACGAAAATTACGCGTGAGCGAGCGTGTATTTTTCACTCGTCCCATTGTAGTGACATATAGAGGGGTGGCTTACCACTCGCGTGATCCGGACGATTTTTTCATGCGAGATTTTTTGACGAATTTGAAGCCAACTTTTTGTCACGAAAATATGTCGGAAGTATTTGCATATTTACCATATATATTTTTGATTTAGAAATTTAATTTAGGCGGGTTAATTCCATTTCTTTGCGTTTTTTATATTGCTGCATATATGCAGGCACGATCGTGTACATGAAATGTAAAAATTTAAAAAGATATAAATATATAAGGAAATTAATTTTTTGCATATCAAAGAATCTACTATCAAAAAAAATTTCCGATATTAATGAAGCTTCTCATATTTTATTTTGTCTGATTCCATTCGGTCCAACGCTAAGCTGACATTATTGATAAACGCGAACTCTACACATCGTGAAAAGTAGATTCTAGTATATAGAATTCGGATGAAGCATGAAAAATTCTGTTTAATTCGCATTTATTAAAGCACTAATCGAACGAGGAACTTGACGTTGCATTCGCGTGACATTTATTATATGACGCGGGAATTAGTTTGCTCGCTTAATATGATAAAACGGCATTCGCGCGTTAAGCGATATGAAATGTAAACGATCCGTGTTTGGCAAGCGCAATCAATTTTCGCAACAGTTCAATTCTGCAATAATTGACGAATGTATTTGCCAGGTCAGAACATGTCGCGTGTCATGTATCACAAGTCTGCTCGAATGTTACGTGCGGTTTGTTATCAAGATTTTCATTCATCGGTGATCAATTGATCTGTTAAATACCAACGTATAGTTTATCATACTCGCGAGGGAAATCATAATAATGCCGTTATATATCGAGAATTGTTGCACGCTGTCCCGATTTTTACGACAATCACGATAATCACGTCGCATTTATGCGAATTTTTTGAAATTGCATTTGGCTCTTGAGAAAAATATTCCAGGGAAAATCTGACAAATATCTTATTTAGCTGATGATAACGATAGGACGCGAAAATGCAAATTATTCGTTAAACTGAAAATCTGAGAGGCGCAATATTTCGAGCGCGACTCGGAATTCAATTTTAACGTATTCCAAATCCAAGCTTGCAGCGCTCGACGGCGTGACGAAATCCGAGTTTTCAATCACCGATCATTCAAAGCTTTAAGTGTAAATTAATTCGATTTTCCGCTTTTCATTGTGCCCGCTGTAGCCTGAGGAATCGATGCGACCGGTGATATATTTTATCGGGGACGGCGGAAATGCGAAATACGTCAGGCATAAGCTCGAAACGTCCCGCCGGACGTGATTTTTACGGTGGAATTGTAACGCTATCGATTCATCGCTGGACGATATACATATACACACATATATATATTAAATCTATGCGAATCAGTAGGATTTTCGTCCCACTTGGTTTATAATAAAATTCACAAATGTTTACAGATGCCTATTAAAATTCGTGCAATTTGAGGGCGCCGCGCGATAGTGCGATTTTTATCGTCGCCGGAACGCACGCGTATCGATACTCGTGATTTACGGGCTGTTTTTTAAGCGCCGCATCCGATGCATCATCGCGCGGTTGACGGGCACACATTTTATGGCCGCGATTATTTATTATAATAAAACGTGTAATCCTCCTGGCGACCAATATGTCGTCTCGAGCGAGCTTCGTCGCGATGGTAGTCTCATGAATATTAACGCGTGTCGCGAATACACCGTTACTTCAGTTCCTCCCGTTGCTCGGTCGTAACATTCATAATCAAGAAATTACATTCTTACGTCATGAGGTATCAATTTAAGACGATGAATACGTCGCGCGCGTGACGTCGAAAATGAACGCGACGCTTGGATATAAAAAACGAGAATGTTAATACACCAGATAGAGGAGGCTTATTAAGATTCTTCAATATCTACATTAATCATCCCGCATTATGACATGAGAAGCGAGTAATTTTTGCAAGTTATCATTATCTATTACGACAAACTATTTAATTTGCCATTAATTATTTGTGTGACGCATCGCCGCCCACATAAATTGTTTCTTCCTTCCTGAAAATTTAATTTCTCACAATTATTTACGAATTAATGACCGGCACAAGGTAACTCCTTCTTTTCATACTCTTAGTCCGCGAAACTAATCATCGCCAATTTTTCGAGAAACGTTAAATAAGTAATTAACGATGATGAAGTGTACTAGGTACAATGAAAAAGATTATATGGCAAGGTGACTGTCGAGCGTGACGGACGGGCGGTCGTTAAATGAGAGAAGCGTCGCATGGCGACGGAACGGAGAAACGGCATCCGTTGTAATGGATGCAATTAAAAGGCGCAGCGGGCTGCTGAGAGAGACTGACAAAGTCTACACTGCGACGTCGCCCGGTCCTCAATCGAGTTCTCTCACTTTGAGAGATTTTCGGGAGTCTCTAGGAGCTGGCGATGGTGGCTTACCGCCGCCCGACAGGAGATGTCGACGTCAACGTCGTCGTCGTCGTCGTCGTCGTCGTCGTCGTCGTCGTCGTCGGGCGTCGTGGTAGAGTGCATCTTCTCTCGCGCCGGCTGCCGGATCGATTCTCGCGTCTCTCCTCGCGAGAACAGGGTGCAGCAGCCGGCAGGAGGGTTTGGCGAGGCTGCGAGAAAAGGAGAGGAAAACGATCGCGCTGAAGACCTTTTCTCACTATCGCGCGTTTGCCGACGAGACGCCGGATGCTGTGACGTTTACGCGCAACAACAACCGCCATCACGGAACGAAGTAACTTTGCGCCATGATAAAACCAACTTCTCGTAGAATCGATGCGCAAGAAAGCGATTGATAACGTTAATTGGATACAGCCGTCGCCGCGGGTGCTATTAATGGGTGCTTTAAAATCAATATATTTTTAATATATCGATGCAAAATTATCTGCGCGATATATTATTGCTGACAATGTTCTGACAGTGAAATTATGTTTTTTTTTTTAAATTATGGATATTCCGCCTCTCCTGCCGTTCTCTTTCGGTCCAATTTTCTTTCGGTTCAATTTTCTTGTCTTGAAAACCACATCTTTCGAAAATCGCTTATTCGCCTTTTCCAATGCGAGGCCGCCGCTCGCAGAAGTTCGCGCATCTGTTTGTCTCGCCGCCTCCGCACTTTGCGGAAGTTTATGCTTGAGAATCGAGCATAGTCTTTCCCCGAGCTTTTATTTTACTTTCTATCCACCTTTCGTATTTCGACAGAACACAGAAAGGCGGGAGATGTTTTCTCGTAATTGAAGTAGTATCGAGGTACTATCGAGAAACTTTCCGAAAAATGAGATACATATTTTCAAATTATGTTAGATGTATCTAAATGGGATTAATAATATAAGTAGTATTCTGATACATCTTAAAAAATGCAGCATAGCTTTTAAGCTATTACATGTTGAATTACAGTTTATTAAAAGCTTCGTATGCTTTTAGCCAATGCGGTAGGTAGGTTATGCTAAAAGGTGCGCCATTCCATTACTAACAATTAAAAAATGTATGCGGAAATAGATCGAAGTGAATATTTTATTCTTGTATTGTGAATATTCTTTCGCTCTTTGTCTCTCTTTTACTCTGTGTCACATTGTCAGTCCTTTGTCGGAATTGAACTGACATCGACGGCGAGTAAATCGATGATTATTTCATCGATGCGATCTCGCGATTGGATTTCGTCGTCGTTAATCGTCGCGATTGTACGGGGCAAACGAAGTTTTACGGTACATCGAAGTGTGCGCCTGCGCGATGCTTTCGCCGTTAGCCTATTTGCATCCGTTGGTCATGTAATTTTGCCTAAGCCCGAAAAGCGCCAATTTTTCATACTTTTCACGAAGTTTCACCACTCTGCAGAGCAGATTATTCGACATTTTTGAAGCACTTTGGCCTATTTACATTTATGCACGCAGATCGGAACTCGTAAATACATCAATTATATTACAGGTCTGAATTTTTCAAACATTATTATTTATTTTTATTTATTTTAAAAGTGAACTTGCGCGTGCATAATTATTTAAAATATTTATGGTATTAGTACTTTTTGAAAATGGCAGAAATCTTGAAAATTGACATCTCGAAAATATTTATTAATCTTCCGGACAAATATTAATACATTCACAACAGTTAGTTGCTGAAAGTGCTTTAGTATCAAATGTTAATTCTATTTTTTTTCCTTTGCAAAATTAAATTACGACGTGCGAATGATCTGAATTTTTTGAATATTTCTGATTGAAACGAAATAAATGCTATAAACATTTTAGGAAATAAATTATCTATTTTAAATCTTTGGTTTTGAATACCTTATAATTACTTAACGTTATCTGATTAATTTTAATACCACTTTTCACATTCATTTCTCATTTTTCTCACATCTATCAAAAGATAAAAGCTTACGTGCGGTAAAATATTTAGAAAATTATTTTATTTTTGCACTACAGTATTATAAATAAATTGTGCAAAAAGATTATTGTGCGAAAAAAATATGAACTAACTAAGGGAAAATCAACTCTTGCAATCATAAAAATTGAATTGAGAAAAATCATTTATGTTGTTTTACAAATGACCGTTTGAAATGGGTTAAAAGGTTGGAAAAGCATTTTTCGTGCGTGCATCGCTTTTCGTGTTACCTACGCGATTACGTTTGTCGCGTGCGGTCTAAAACATAACGATTTTCTGATAATTAATACGAATTGCTTCGGAATAACACCAGGTCATTTTGATTAAAAAGCTGTAAATATCGATAGCAGAGTCGGGCGAAATATTGAATAAGCTTTCTGACAAACAAAGCGGAACGCAGCTTTCCCATATTTTCAGCGATTTTTAATATCGCACAGCGAAGCCATAAAATAATCCTCTCAATATTTTGCTGCGAGCAAACTTTTTCGTCTTCCAGCGGATGGGAGAAATCGCAAAAGTGCTCCTGTAATTATTTAGTGAGCAAAATAACAAACAATAAATCTGAAATAAAAATAGTACGCTTTTTAAAATTTATGACATTTATTTTATTTCAGTCTAGATATATTCGAGGAGTTCAACAAGTTTACATGTTTTACATGTTTACATTTTAGTTGATTCTCGACTTTGCGATCAGAAAAGATGGACCTCTCTCTCGCTTTCTTAAAGATGAAATATCTTATATACGATGAAGAAAAAAACTTAATTTTTATTTCATTTATTCTTTTATTCTAATTATAAGTTTCGAAGTGGAATTTCTCGATATAAGGTTGTTCGATCCGAAGAAAATTGGAGCACAATTTATACATATAATAACTCGTATCTGTCAGAAATATTTGTTGTCGAAGAAAACGACTTTGCTAGTTTCCCGAAGACTTTGTCGTTTGAACCGCGCTTGATTCGTTATTGCGAAATTAGGTAACTTTGCGAAAAGGCATGTACCTAGGGCTTTGTAGTTCCGCATGGTCCTTTTATGCACTTTGCATATGCACCGACAGATACAAAGCTTTCAATCCATTGAACTTCTTTCCCCGTCGACGTAAGACACGTCGTACTTATTCGTCGCGTGAATATAGTTTGTAACGTCGTTTTATACGCGACACAATATTCACAATAAAAACGTCAGTGGTAAAAATGATAATAACGTCAGTATTATTTTTATTTTATTTCATCAAATTTTTTATAGAATCATAAGAAAATTGTACATTATTATTTTAAATCATATGCATATCAGAGAACTATGTATTATCATAAAAATATATAGTAAATTGAAAAAACCTATTAGAGATAGTATATTGTGATTCTTTTTGTGTATTATGCATTTTATTGTCATCTCATTATCTTATTATCTTGTTTCAATTATCGATTTTTTTATGTTAACACTCATCGTTGAAACGAGAAAACGAAGAAATTACACAATACAATTTTCTTTTTTCACTCTGGCGAACACGCGGCGCGAATTGACATTTCACCTGATTGGCAAATTTTCAGTATCGGGCCGAGCAATTTTTCTGTTGACGCGTCGACGCGTTTTTCATTTCGCTCGTTTGCGAAATCAGGTTAAAAATTCATCCAACGCGCTCGTCGGTGCGTACGTCTCTTTCGTTTCTATTTGCCCGGCCGCTGATTTTTCCGCGTGCGCGCGCGCGCGTCAGAGTTTTTTTCGTACGGAAAACGAACCCTACGCGTCGGTAATGAGAGACGGAGCGTAATACTGCTTTTTGTCGGTTGCATTCCTTTTTTCTCGGATATCGCCTGACGTGGCAGCGATGAGCACGCATATCGACGGCGGTAACAATCGCGAATTGACGGCCGTCGGGAAAGGAAAAAAAAATCCCTTTTTATGAATCATCTCTTTTTCAACACCGAAGTAACGAAGAGATTGACGAACGGCGCTTTTTACCCGAATGCGGATTGTAGCGTTATTTATGGGGCGTGTAAAAGCGTTACATGTACTATGAAAAATGATTTCAATTTTCGCGTTCACGCTTCATGTAGTACTCACGCCGAGACACGTGGACGGATCTTTAAGATTATGTAGCGTGCAAATCGCAAAGTATCAGGTGCAATACCGGGTACAAAAGGCCCTTTCTTTCGCGCCTTTTTACGATGTCACAGTACAAAGCTACTGAGAATGTTCCGGGAAAGTTCAAGAGGGAAATTCTCGGCGAAGCGAAAGGTCTGCCTCTTTGTACTACCGATCGTCATTATCAAGTTTCAGAGGCGCGCCTCACTTTTGCGAAAATTTTGTAGCGAGAGAAACTCCATTCTGTTAGATTTTTAAATAAATTTTTTTTTTAATTTAACATAGTTGACGAATATATCGCGAGCGTTTACTTTTCGCGAGACGTGACACACGTGTTTTTCGTGAATTTGGGCAACATATAAAATAAACAAGCCAAATAAATAAAAAAAATATGGAAGAGTGCGAGGTTAATTACGGTTGCAATAATTTTTAATAACTGCATTTTTTATTGGATGTTTCTGAACATTTTATAATTTCTAAACAATATATATTTTTCCAACGAGTTTTACATTTTATTTGATTTTTTTAACAAAAAAGATTTCATAAAAATACATTAATTGATACATAAAAAAGTATAGCATATTTTTGTTATAATAATTTTATAACAATTTTTGTCGTGATAATGTAGTTCTCTGTATGCGATTTAAAATAATATTATATAATTCTTTTATACAGGAATTATATGTTAATAAAAAAAAAACTCCATTTGTGACAGATAATCTCATTTTATTGCTCTATGGACAGTACTAGTCGCCAGAAAATCTTTATATAAAAAAATTAGTCAAACAATCTGCCGGTTTATATAATGTATGGAAATATAATATATGGAAATAACGATGGAAATAACATATAATGTATGGAAATAACGATGTTACGCTAACGTTCGCTTTATTTTTGTCGTCGGTAGGCATATGGCGGCGCACGTTATTCGGGATGCCACGCGCGCGCATATTCGTTCATAAGGCCGTACGTAGTTAGCATTCCGCGGACGTGAATTCCGCGCGACTTCAAAGCACCTCGCACAGAATAATCTGCATTTTTGCGTGACGCCGTGAGTCCGCGAATAAATGCTGCGGTCGACCGAAGAGAGACCGACCAAGCGAGCGAACGAACGAACGAACGAACGAACGCACGACAGTGAGCGGTTTGCGTAGTAACGCGGAAATGCACTCGAATGCAATCGGAATCGTTAACTGAGAGATGGGAACGCGGTGCCTCGCGGGTTGTACAAAGTCGGGATAAGTAGCGTCAAGTTTGGGGAATAAAACGCGATTGCTTCGCTCGTCGGGGACACGGCTTTTCCCGAGGAAACTTCTCTCCAAGTGACTCTTCGCTCTTGAGTGCACGGCTCACTAATACGGCTTACGTTATGCCAGTGCTCCGCTCTACGATCGATGTGAACATCCTTGAATGCTCGTTGCGAAGGATATAAATCATAATATTGCACTTGTGAAAGACAAAGAAAATTATATTTGCCATAAGAGCAGGGTTCGCTTTGTGATAAGACGCGACGAATTTCGCAACATCTCTGCTTTTTAATCGCACTTTGGCACGCTGCAATTCTTTAGTATTTTATTGGTGCTTGAAAAGTTATTCAATAAAAACAATATTTCTAAAGAACGATTATTAATTATAATTAATTAACAGTGTTATAATAACGGTTACAATATAATAGTAATATCAGCAATATTAAATTAATTAGTAAAAAATGTAATAATAATAGCTGTAATAGTCTCCACACACAATTTTACGTCAAAATGATAATTCCAGAATAAAATGACCAGCAACCATATATCTTAATGTCCTATGAAGAGAGCCTTTTTATTCAGAAAGCTCTTTTGTGCGTAGGCCAGCGCAGAGCCGAGCCCGCTATAGCGAATGACTCGGAGATGTAAAAATTCGAGTTTAACGCGGCTGTTATTTTCGTTTAAGTGTGAACCGCGCTTTATACTGCGCGTTTTGCAATTTTGGGCAAAGAAACGCGTGCAAAGTGAACAAAGAACGCGGTACGTTTCGGGTAAATAAGAGAGATATTCCTTTTCCGTTTTGTCCCCCTCCCTTCCTTTCCGCGCTCGCGCGTCCACGTGTATATTTATTCGTGCACACGCGTACACGCCAGTAAATAGACCGATACACCTGTATCGGTGTGTGCACATATGCATGAGCGAGTTAGCGGCGGTGCGATGGTTATCGCGCGAAATAGTCGAAACTTTCAGCGGAGTCCTTTCGGGAAAACCGGAGGGGCGGTTGTTTGCCAGCGCGGTACGATGCACTCGGTATAACATCTGCGAATGCTGGTAGAATGGTGAAAATGGTGAAAACGGCGAAAATGGAAATCTGCGAGTGAAAGGAACGAAGTGGAGGGAGGGGGCGGAGTCATCCGTAAAGTCGTCTCGCGCGCGCGGGGATGCATCTGTATCTTCGATATCGCTCTCTTACCGGAGCTATTTGCGATCGTTCGGTTGTAGATATTGTAATGATAAATGCAGCGAGGAGAGGGCCATATTTTTAGATATGTAATTGATACACTATTTATAAGTGTAGTCGTTATAAAATGTACGCAGTGATGTTTGCGTATTTTATATACCTTTGATTTTGCGGGGCATAATTTTTCGGTTTATCAGGAAGCGCATCTTTCCCCCTCGCTTATATCACTTTATATTTCCTACATATCATACATTATTATGGCACGCTTCATCCCTTGTTTTATGTATTTAAAACATTCATTTGTCACGCGGGACAACGTGGAAGACGGGGGTTTACAAACAGAAGGAAACTTCCGCGCGCTGCATCTGGGGTGTAAATTACACGTGTGTAAGCAGGAACTCGCATTGTCGGGGCGTTTTCGGAGGGAGGGACCGGTGACACGAGTTCTCATAATCCGTCGCTTGACCCTGAGTCAGCGTTCGTGGATCGCCGTCAGGTCGTAACAGTTCTGCACCCGGTGCGGTTTGTGCCTCGGGAGCTGCGGCCTCCAACCCGGGAGATGACTGGAATACGATTACACCCGTTGGCCGAAAAAGGGGTGGCGATAAATCTGTCGATAGAAATCATTTTCGTAAATGCGGAGGCCGTAGTTTACGTGAAATTCGATCGAGAAACATTCTATACGTGATAATTTGTTAGTAAAATTTGATTACCGCAAAGCGAAGCAGGGAGAATTGAAAGGCCGCGTTGAAACTGTTCTCCGTACTCTGTTGTAAAGCTAATTATTAACTTTATGAAAGTTTACTTTGATAAAATAAGTTTTTAATTTAATAAAAGTACCAATTGTACAACAACAACAACTGTCATGTCGAAAAAAAGCGTCCTTTTCTTTTTCATCCTTATTTTGGCTTTTGAATATATTGAAATATTGAATATATTGATTCATAATGAGTTCCGCTATACATATATTACTAAATTGCTTCTATTGAGAAATTAGTATTAAACCCGGTATTTAATTAGCTTATTTACTACAAGTAATTAAAAATATAATATTTACGAATTGGTACATATTTATATTATTAAAACATTTTATGAATATAAAAATTTAATTTGAGTGAAAGAGAATATATTTGTAAATCAATCGAATAAAACAAAACGTTGTCCCTTCGCGCTCCCGCCGTTTCTCACAATGAAATGCAATCAATTGCCGCGCCACGAGCGCGAAGTGGGGAATGCGTTTACATTGCAAGGAATTCTAAATTGACTCGAGACGGTCGTCTGCGAAGATTTCGCCGTCGAAACTTTCCGGCCGCGCCAGCTAAATCCTTCCCGATCGCGAGCGAACGACCGTGCCGTTGGCCAATTCGTTGAGAATTGACAAAATCGACGACGAGCGGTAACTTGTGCCGAACTTAACTTAGCACTTTCCGCACTATTTTTTCTTAACTGTCTCTTGCCGCGTCGATAAGATTTTTCCTCTTCGACTCATCTCTCAACGGGAATTGTCCCGTGGAGGGCGCTCGTTGTTTCGCGTTAGAAAAAATAAAGTGAAATGAAGAGGAAGGAGGGAGCGGAACGGGGATGGAAGGGAAGACGAAAATTCTTGCCCGGAGAATTTTGAATGCAAATGAACTAGTCGGACCGCGAGCGAATAAAAGCTAGGTGGCTATGCAAAATTTGATGACACTGGCCCCACGACGACGCCCCGAATGCATAACCATGGCGCCGGGGCAAACTTGCCGGAAACATACATCGTGCCATCGCTCCGACGCGACGGCGTGTGTACAGACGTACCGGCGAACACGGGGCCGGTTGGTCGGACGCGCATTTATTATATGTCGCGTATATACACCTGTAAATAAAGTACGTGTGATAAGCAACGTATGACAATCCGTTTAATCAGTCGACTCTATATGCACGATCGCGGGCAGATGGGGCATACGGGCTCGCGATTAACTTTAATAAACTCGGCGATGTATCTTCGTGATACATTCCACTGTTATTCACGCGCGCGCGCGCGCGCGCGCGCGCCCGGACTTATCGTTTCTCGTGCGCGATTAAAATGTGCTTTTGAATTTTGGCATTTCATGCAAATTACGTTTACATATCTCTGCGAATTTATTGCCGCAACTATTTTGTTTCGTAAACGATAAATCCCGGGAAAGTTACATATCAGAGAAAGTTTTGCCATGTTTACAATGTTATCTCTTTGTATTTTTTATCTTTTTCGTAAAAGTAATTTCCATCTTGGTCAAAAAAATCTTTTTTTTAGATACGCAATTAGCACGTAATTTATTATGGGGTCTTTCCAGCCCGCGGTATTATCGAATTAAACGTGACGTACGCACAAAGTAGGATACATCGCAACAATTTATCGCGAATTTCTCGAGTTACGCAAATTGCAAACGGGTCTATAAAAGCGAGCCGCTTCTCTAACATGCTGTTTACGATTGAGCAGTGTTTCGGCTTCCTAGCAACGAAAGCGGCTGCGCGTGTGTGTCGTGGTGCGCGTTTCGCGAGTCAAAGTGCTTTTCGTGGTGTAATTTTCGCTGGACTGAGAGAGAGAGACAGAGAGCGAGAGAGAGAGAGAGAGAGAGGGTGGGAGAAAGGGAGGGAGAGAGAGGAGCACACGTGCATAGGGCACACCCGGCAGTGATCCGAATTCCCTCATAATCCGACGATTGGACCCGGATGGCGAGAGCGAAGCTCGTAAAAGCTCAGACCGGGCTGTCCGCCGTGTGGCCGTTCGACGTTTTATCGCGTTATGCAGTTGTCCCATTGGACATGGCCTGGCCATATCGCACAGTACGGAGGATAATGACTATAGAATTGGCGCGAAAGATATCCGCCCAGTAATAAAGTCGATATAGGAGTCGGCTAAATCGAACGCTAGATATTTCTTCGAGGTATTCGCGTTTATAGTTAGCGTTTATAGATTTGTCATTTCTTTCGACTTCCTATTGAAAGCGCAATTGAAAAGCACTTTGCTTCCTATCGATTGTTATTGCAGCGTTTTGATCGATTTTTCTTTCGCTTTTAATTTCGTTAATAGGTATTTTGTCTTCTCCGCTTTGATCCCGGAGTTTACAGTTCAATTAGCAATCTTTACTTTCAAAAACGAAAAAAAAAACCCATTTAATATAATATTTAATTACATTTTATTACTTTTTTATTTGATCCTATCTGTTATGACACAATATCTACCGGAATATATTTTTCCAATTTATATGGGATATTCATGAAAGTTACATTTACAAACATAATTATGAGTTGAATAACGAAGTACGTTATCCATGCTCTCGTCGAACGGACATTAGCATTTGCAAGTTAATTAATGTGTACCGTCGGTAGACAGTCCGAGAATTGTTTCATCGATCTGTATAACTAAGTATTCAATTATTACATCTCTCGGTTCGATCGCTTCTCATCGCAGTGTGGGAAATCTGCAGTGCACATTGCCTACGGCAATGCATTAAGCACTCCCTTCGTAATTTACAATAAGGGCACCGCTGTATTACCGCTCGTATTACTATGCGGGCATAGCAGTACCGGAGGCACGCATTCCCCTCGCGATGAAACCAATGTAACGACTAACAGTCCATGTTCCCATTGCCCATAACCATCTCGCAGTCAACATTACAACGCGCGGTGCAGTGTGACTGCGATTGAAATTCTTGCCAATTGTTAAACCGATTATTTATCAAACAGCAGTGTTTGCCAACCTCCCTTTCTTCCTCTCCGGGTCAAATGAGAAAAGTAATTATCGCAATTAGTATGCCTAACTGGTATAATAAAAAATTAATGTCCGGTTTTCTTCAAGATTTCTCTATTTTGAAATTATTGTATATTAATTTTTTCTCTTAAATCGCAATCGGATTAATCCATAATTACATGAATTTTTTTTTATGATTTTATATATTATCTTTCAAATTATACTCTTTTCTTATCCGTAATGTCTATAGAATTTTGATATTTTTCGACAAGTTTTTTAATTGCTAACGAAATTCGTAGAATTCGCGATAATGCTAGAGGTGTAGAATTCAGTCGCGTTAGCTACCTTGCATTAATTTTCATTTCTCAAGGAACGAACCTCTCCTAATTATCATTTTTTACCACGTTTGTTTCGCCCAACTTGAGCTCGGCGCAACCGCTTCCATTTCCGTCTAATTGATGTATCATTCTGGCAGTGACCGCCGCGTGATTTATGGTTGATATTATACAGGCTCCCTTTTTTCATAAGGGTGGAAGACGTTGATGAAAGCGACCTGCTCGCAAGTAATGGCATCGCTTCTCCTGGAATAACAAAGTGCTTTGGCGCCTAAGATATTGCCGCCATCTTATTAAAGAGTAAATCTGACGCTTTCTCTTTCCCGCGATCATTATCGATATGGTCGCTCTGCGCCGTGCTATTTCCTATCCTTCATAACACTGTTGCGTAAATAAGAGAGTCTGACAAATACGAAAAAAAACAAATTTCTCGCTTACGATAAAAATGTCAACAGTAATTTAAAAAAAGAACATAACATAATAAATAATAATCTCTAATATAATATAATAATCTCTAATAATAATCTCATCTCTAAATTAAAATTTTATGCTTTTATAAATCCATGGGTTTTCCTCGAAATGCAAATTTTCCAGACTGTTTTCTAATCTTTTGCATATTGCAGTAATAGTTGATACAAAGTTTGATGAAATTAACGAGATTAAAATTATATATTATAGCCAGAAAGTCGCAAGACAAATAGTCTTTCTTCTTGGAAATTTGTATTTTGTCATAACGGTCTTCCGCACGACACGGCTTCAAACTTCTGCAATAAAATTCACAATTCCATGAAAATTTATAAACCATCATCGTGAGAGCAAGTTCGAGGATTATATCTTTACTCTTTTCATCACTTTGCCGAAGGCTTCACTCAGGAAGCTTGGCGGTTTCGCGAAACATTCCACTCTACTTAACTTTACCTTATTTCGAACGCGCATAAAAAATTACATTGGGGGAAGTGTATTAAATTGGAGCGGAGTAAGTCGTTAGAAAGACGACGAACGAGCCGCGTAATCGTGTCAGCTATCTCTTTATCCGGCGGTGGTTAATAAAATTCGATTGTATTTGAACCGGCGGGTCTTATTCCTCGCAAATGCAGCCGAAGGCAGCCAATAGCTTAAGAAGGGAGCCGGTTTCCGTCGCGAAATCGGGTCTCTTTCTCTCCCTCTCTCTCTCTCTCTCTCTCGCCTCTCCCTTTTTACGTAAGCTCGTCGTCGACGCGTTCAATGAAGAATTCCAATTCGACGGATGGCACTTCCAGCGGAATACCGAGAGTCATTAACCGGGCGCTGCCATTCGCCGTCCTGAATACTCAATGGCGTCGCGTCAAAATCCACAAACGTAAGTAGAAGATCACCGATAGATCCGGGCTCGCGCGAAGCGGCGCTCTTTCCGCGGTAGCGCCGGTACCGCCATATCGCTTTCGGTTGTTTAATCCCCCCCTCCCCTTCCCTCGCCGAGTTTGAAATTCACAGAGTGTCTTTACGAAGTTTCGAAATCAGCTCGGTGAACCGTATTCTGGATATCAAATCGGCGTGAAAAAATGCAAATTCAGCCTCGAAAATTGCCAAAGTTGGTGCATCTCGTTAGCTCGTAATATTAGCGCCTCGGTAACACTGTACGATAACATGTTTTGATAACACGCCGCAAGTTTGGCCTTTGGATTTTCTTCCGAAATAATCGACATCGTATGTCCCGAGAGCGGAATCGAGTGGGGAATATTCTCGGAGAATATACGCGACTTATACGCGACGATAACACGATGTCGATGGGAATCGCTTTTATAATAAAAACCGTGACTTCCTCTTCCCCCTCCCGATTCAACGACAGTGGCTTCGTATGTTGACCTCTTGACCATCGGAAAATCGTGGAGTCGGCCGTTCGGCCGTCTGTCGTGCGGGTCCAATTTCGCCAAAGCTATTCCGCCCGGAGGACCGAAAACCGTCGACCGAGTTTCCGCTCGAGCCGTAAATAGTCGTCGATCCGGATCGGCGCTTGCTCTCCGCCGAGACAGTCGCCTTTAATTCTCTCTTTCCTTCTTTTATTATATGTGTTTCCACTCTCCCGATTTTATTTTCATAAATATGAGCGGCGAAATGCGAAACTGGTACCATTGTGCAGGATCAAAATGGCTTCGCGTAACATAGCGAACGAAATGTAGCTTTCTCGGTTTCGTGAAATGTCCGGACGCCAGTGGCTCTCAGACGTGGCTCTTCTCTCTTTAGTAGTTCTGCGTACAGAATGTCAATCGAAGACCGCGCGTTTTCTTCTAACTACAGATTGCTTGACATCTAAATTAAATTTTTGGAAAAGAATTAATTGCATACTAATATTTTTGAAAATATTTTTCTAGCGTTTAATATTATATAACTTAATAATTAATGATTGCTTAATATATATAATTTAACGCACATGAATGATTCACGTTTCGTGGGGAAAAAAAACCAGCTCTTGTGCATTTGAGAATCATTGCGGCAAACAAGTGATGTGTCACGCGTATAAAAATAAGCATTATGCGAAAAGCTACAATTAGACCTTATCAAGGCGAGCGCCGTCTATACATTTTCACCAAGCAAAGTGCATCCACTTTCATAAAAGCTACGCGAAGTGCTTGTCATTATATCGAAGTGGCTCGTTATCGTGAATACTCGGTGATCCGAATGCAGAAGCACCGAGTGAGAGAGTAACAGACCGATATTTAATTTGTTCCATTTTGGCGGATAAATCTGATTTATCCTATCTCCGATTGTAGAAACGGCGGATTAATAATTTCCGGATCGCCCGTGTAGTATACAGAAATATTATCCGAGCTGCGCGAACGTCTAAAAGACATTGAATAAAAAGAGAAGCGGGAAGGAAGAATTGTTAGTGGAATTGTATGATATGCTTATCGAGTCGTGGACAGAGTTTGCAAATACTTTCCATGCGACCCTCTTTCGCGTAATCCATTAACCGAGCTTTTATCACGAATAATTGACGCTTTCGATAATACATTCGTAACAATGAAAATTTTAGAATAAGCTTCATCCGGATAATCCTGTTCCTGTCATATGCGCGTAACTCGTATATGCTTGCTATTATAGTAAATTAATATTTCATTCTGAACGTTACGCCCATATTGGCTTCTCAGCAAT
This sequence comes from Tetramorium simillimum, assembly GCA_011636635.1. Classification (NCBI taxonomy): domain Eukaryota; kingdom Metazoa; phylum Arthropoda; class Insecta; order Hymenoptera; family Formicidae; genus Tetramorium; species Tetramorium simillimum. The sequence goes on along the minus strand of VBVQ01000331.1, from coordinate 45,700 downwards.
ATGCGCTTTTCTGCCAGTTTTGCAGCTATCGCTGCATATCCATAATACTTATAGTTTAAAGAGTTACAGTTCACCCTGTTGATTTTATAGATGCGACTTTTTAGTTTAACAAAAAGAAACATCGTATGTTACATGTCAATGATGATATTAAAAGTATTACTTTTTAATCTTTTTTATCCGGTAGCGAATTATATATTCTATTTTTATCTTTATGACTTATAATTTCGCAATACATTTCGCGCAAAGCATTTCGCTATTAATTCACGCAACTACGATGAATAGACAGGAAGAAAGTCCATAGAAATTGGTTTGAATATGAGATATTTCACGGAATATAATTAAAATATAATACTGAATACAATAAAATATTACAGAAGTGTAGCGTATTGATACGCTATACAATTTCTTGCGGGAGCGCTTATGAGCTTGTTTTCTCGTTATTTTATGCTGATATCTCAATTAATAGATGTATCAAGATTCTGCGGAACGGTTTTAATCACATCACATGATATGCGAAACAAGATCATCACAAATATTTGACGTTTATACATTTTGAACGTAAATAATAATAAACACCGTCGAGCATTGATAATGTCAAATAATTTATTATTTATAACGTAATAAAACATTATCATACAATTTTTACACATTGAAATACATTTATAGTAATATGATAGAATACATATACAAACACACAGCATGTTGGGCTTCCAGAAAATAGTCAAATTCTTGCTGAAGATAACGTGATTTCAAATATGGTGAGGAATATATTTAATCTTATTTTATATGCTTCTTAGACCGTCCAATGTAATTCAATATATTCATGCAAACAGCGAAATACGGAGTTCTGCATGCTTGCAGATTATATACGTTTGTCAAAGACAAAGTACACAAATAGAGAGACAGAGGCAGAGGTAGCTAAGCTAATATCAAGTTCATTATATATGGATTATTAGTTAATTGACAAATTTGATGAGCAAGAAGTGACAGAAATCTTGCTTAAGATAGAAAATTCGTCTATAATTGATGACTTTGAAATTAGACTTTGAAATTAATTTGAAAATCCCCCAAAATTCTCGAATTGTCCGTAGCGGGACGTAAAAGGCAATATCCGAATTTCTTTGAACTCATTGCCGCGACGCTGGACATAAACGGATGCAATTGCTTTTTATTACTCGCAGGACAAAGCTCCAAGCTTATCACTGGTACGTTCCATTACTAGATCCATAATCGTCGCATGAACGGTACGGAAGCTCCTTCTGACTCGCTCGCGAGGATTTGCGGCAGATAATTCCCGTGCGCAGGAATTTCGTAATCTACACCTTCTATGAGAGGGATGCCGAGGATTCGCGGTGCCGCTAATGAAAGTGGATGAAAGCGGAGAGGGGACTAGTAGTACGTGCGACTCTCTCTTCTCCGTCTCTCCTCGTCTCTCCTCCTCTCTCTCTCTCTTTCTCTGTCTTTCACTCTTCGGTCGTTACCCTCGTACATACGACGTAAGAAAGACAGCCCGGGAGGGTTGGCGAGTCAAGGGGGATGGTGCTGAACGGCCGAGGAGAAAGGCAGCCGTTTCTGAAAGCAACGGCGGGACGAAATAGACGAGAAGAGGGATAAGGGTTGCACCGAGAAACGCCGAGAGAAAGAGAGGGACTGGAGAAAGCTGCTGCCGGGGGGATGGCGGCAACGTAGCGCAGGTAAAAGGACGAGGACTGGCGCAGTCGGAAAAGGCGAGCGTTTAATTTGAATCGCCCCTTTGTCCGCTCCGCAAAATTTAACCGTGCCCCGCGCCCGTAATTCAACGATAAGCGTTTCCGCCTAGGAAGAGGGCGAAAGGAAGGAAGGAAAGGAAAGGAGCCGACGGGAGACGAGGAGAAAACGAGCCGACCTCGTCTCGGCCGGCCCAATCTCGCGCGAATCGTAAGCAAGCGAAAGCCTCGAACGACTATTGGCACGGGGTATCGTAAATTCTCCGGCCCTCCCTCCGCCCGCGCAAGACTTTATTCTACCTTGAACCACCAGAACTGCCCGGGCAGGGCACTACTACACCGCCACCGCCGTCGAGACTGCCACCACATTTCCATCCCTTCTCTCCGTCGCGTCGTCTTTTTATTCCCCACTGCCTTTTCTCTTTCTTCCTCTCTCCTTTGACGTTTCCAAGAGACACAATTTTCCTTGGTGGACCTCTCGTTTCGTCTCGAGTAGCAACGAAGACGACAACGACGACGACGTGGAGGAAGACGAGGACGAGAACGCCACTTCTCTCCAACGAACGCCGGGTATCACCGTTTCGCTTTTTATTAGTAGGGAACGTCGTTATTATCTCGACCCCCCTTCTCACTCTCTTCGACAGCGTTGTCGACGTTTTTTCTCTGCTCGTACTTCTTGGCAAGAGGGAGGGAAGCGAAGAAGGATACAGCGTTTATCCGCTACGATCATCTCTTCTTCATCGACCATCGGGCTCTTCGTCGATCGAGATCACCGCTGATCGAGGATCCGCCGCTCGCAGTCTCGTCGCTCCGAGATGAAGACCGCCCTCGTCGACCTTACTGCATGGCTAACTTTCTTCGTTCTCGAGGGGTACCGAGATGGGTACGAGATAACTCTGGACGAATAATTGGATCACATTCCGCAAAAGGAGATGAACCCGTGGGGATTCCGTCAGATCGAAAGACATCGTTTATCAACGCAAATAGCTGCAACGATCCTGATAAATCTTTAAGAAGTCCGCGATAATCGATCTTCTCCCTTCCGCTTTCATTTACTTACAATGGGAAAAAAAAGGTCACAGTTATTGCGAATTAGTTTTTTCGAAATCGCAATTTATTAGATCAAGTTAGATTGCTTTTTCCTTATCTTTGATTAATATTTATCTACGCGTTAATTGGATTTTTATCCAATTGAGAAATAGTTAGGAAATATATTTCTATGCGGAGACTCTTCTGGAGTGCGCTGCGAATCTCATTTTACTTATTTCAGCAACAAAGAAATGCTAGATGAAGTAACAGTATTTCGACTTAGAGCGATGCAGGCGTTGTACGGTTCCTTTATATACATTTGTCGGTAAATCTTCTTGGCGCGCATAAATAAATTTTATCCTCCTCGCGGAGTCGCATCCGCGGAGTTTACGAATGGTAAGAGGGTGCTTCTATTCAAGCTTGCTTAGTTCATCGACAAGCCAACCGGTCGAGACAATAAATAACTCTCAGGGGGTGCATGCATAGGCGTGCGCGCAGACGTGACCATTAAGCCAACTCCGGATCTAATTTAAATCGGATCTGTCAGGTCGACGCGCACACCGTTTTAAACTTCCACGTCGGCAAGTTCGGCCGCAGTCGATCGAAACGACGAGACCTTCCAATCGGATCGCGAGACCGAGGTAATAAATAACTAGCGGGGCTTCTGGAAAAACCGCAACTGGGAAGCGCGCGTTTTCAGGATGAATCGAATGCGATTTCCGAAATGTTTGGTAAACTCCCAATGATGATAGATATACGCGATAAATCCAAACGCGTAGTAAACATTATTTTTCCTTATAAATTTTCATACCTAATTTGAATCGCGATAATAACGCGATATAAACTATAAACAAAATTGCGATAATTATATACTCGAGCGATTATTTCAAAAACGTTAAAGATAAAGGGATTATAATAGATTGCGCGAAGTGGGCTCATCGATCATTTCGCGAGGGCCATTAAAATAATGGTTTATAAAATATTGCTCATAAAATTATTCAATCCGCGAGGTGATAAAAAATTCCTCGATATCGCCGGCGCCGTTTTAAACGAAAAACTCGAAGAGAAAAGTCACGACCCATTAGACCTTCATTTTCGAGGGATTCACGCGTTTCTTGCTGTCCGCATTGAAAGTCTCCGCCTTCGTCTCTCGGGTACTTGCTCTTTTAAAGCCTAGAAGGCAGGCGAGAGAGACCCGTCGATATGGCATTAACGTGTACCCGTCTCATTTAAGTACGCGCGCACGTTCGCGTAAACTCCTCGATTCTCGATAACGAATTTTTCCCGGAGACGCGGAAATGCTTTTCAGAGTTTTCTTCGGCTTCGTTCTCCGCTCCCCCTCTTTCTTTCTCCCTTCTCCCCCTCCTCAATCACTTTTCCTCGTTTTTTCCCCCCCTCGAGCCCGCTTTTCTCTCTTTCGTTTCCCATACAGCTGTTTCCCCGAAGACTTTTCGCTCGACTGTCGAGAAAGGCAGGAGCAAGGCAAGTCGCGAGGCTGAAATGATCCACCGCCGCGGCGCGTCTTCTCTCTCGCAATCGACGAAACTTTCGAGAGTCATCCCATCCGTGCAGGCGGCGAAATTCTCCCGGCAACAATAAGAGCGATTATCTCGAGCGGCTGTTCCTTTCTTCCGCGCGTATCTCCGACGTTTCTCCGAGCATATGACGCTGCGTGTCACTGCGACGAGACACTTCGACACACGCATTCGAGTGAATCTTCCCGCCGGGTGCGCGCACAGTAAGAAATGTCAAAACTTTAGCCGTACATCCTACATTTGAGAACAGCGAGAATATGAAACTTTATAAACCGGAGGAACGCTCTGTTAAAAAGCAAAAATAAGGGATATTTTTCGTTCCCCAAATTCCTCTCTATTTTGGTTTTCCTTATTCGAATATTTCTAGAGGGTACAAATTTTTTTCTGCTCGTAAAAAAAAAATTTGATTGCCTTTTTTCCGCGTCATCCATTTTCATTTCGCAAATATATTTGTAATAGCGAATTCGTGCGGACCGTTCTTCCGGTAAAATAGCATTGTTTCAGACTGCTGCAAAAAGTAGCATTTTTTTTACTCTGATTCGCTTTGGTTCTGCCCTTTTGTTTCAAAGACTATCGCCATCGAGCTAAAATTTTTGCTCGGAGATGTCACGTCCACGAATCCACGATGGAACGTTCAGTTGCACCGAAATCTCGTTATTGTTGCCCCGTCAAGCCACGCACGCGTTATTTTTTTTTTTATTTATTTACAGGCGCGTGCGCGGATTTTGTAATTGGCGGAATTTCGCGAGAATTTGTCCGTCGCCTCGTTGAAACGGCGCTTTTTTCTCGTTATTGGTGCGATTTCGCGACGCGACGAACGGAATATGAAATAAAAGGGCCAAAAGGAAACGCTGGCACCAATGATTATCGAGCGAAAAACGTGAACGCGAGTAAACAACGTTAACGTGATAAAGCGATAAATAAAGCAAGCGCGCGTCGCGCGCCGCGCGCGAATCGCCAAGGCGGTAAGAGTCGCGATTGGGAAAGTTTAAAAACGCCATGCAATTCCGGCGACAAGCAGAATTTTCCGGTGAACCGATCTCTAAAATTCGCCACGCATATTTTGCTCACATTTGCGTCTGTAAAACGAAAACGTCTTGACTTTTATTCAGGCCGCGCTTTTATCGTCTCATTTTTCGACGAGACACCACACCCACCTCGCAGGATGCAAGGCAGAGAGTAAAGCTGCCTTCAGGTATCCACGTGAAATTTTTCATCAAAGATTCATATCACTCGCCCGGTGCCTGATCGGCCAGACTTCTGTGTCATTTCGTTTTCACATTGAACGCGGAGACTGCATTGCGCAACGTTTTTTCTACATAATGTACTTTGCTCCATGGCGAATCGAGCATAAAAATCGATAATCTCATCTTCATTTTAAATCCTCACAATATGTTTTAATAATTAGTTTTTACGTAAAATTTTTAGGGAAGTATTTAACCTTCAACATCAAATAATATAATTATCAATATTTCATTTTTGTGCGATCGAAAGGATATCTGATGATTAAAGCGTCCTGTAAACTGTAAATACGCATCTCTTCGGTTTACCCTAACAACTTGGACGTGTTCGCAGTTCGTCAGAATCGGGAGACACCGGCTCTTTGTTGCAGTCTAGCCGAGCCGAGCCGCGACGTTCCTTTTTACACGAGAAACTCGTCTCGTTTCTACGTTTTCGTCGGCAGTACGTGTCCTGATATCTGACACGCGGTATCTTGCGAGAACGATCTCTTGTACATTCTCATTCGACGAGCGAAAATATAATTTCCTGCCGGCATCGGGACATGTCAACGTGTTTCATGCACCGAGCACGTCGCGGGGGGAAAAGCGAGAACTCTACGGCTGGCTGACAGTAAAATTTGTTTCCTCGAAGGTCCGAACACTCACGCGCGAATTGTTTCTCGTTGTCTCGGTAGAAACACAGCGGTGTTCGATAAAGGCGCCACGGCATTCGCGACATTGACATTCTCGGCGAAAATTCGCGCTAAACTGTATTTGGCCGGGAATACGGAGAAAGACCGACGACCGGAAATCACCTTTGACAAAATTCTCTCCCGACATATTGATTGTCTCGCCGACGCTTCGTCGTGTTTCTAATCTTTGATCAGAATTTCACAGTACGTTTACGAATTCGTGAACTGTCCACGATTTGATGAAGAGTGAAGCTTCTTTAATTGTGCGACATCGTTTACAAGCCGATCTATCGGGTGGGAACTAATTGTCAATATATTATATATTTTGTTAGATTTATGTCAGGGAGCTCAGAATACGCGTTTTTAAGGTCGCGAAAGGGAGACATTGAAAAAAGGAGCTGTGAAATTATACAACGCGTTCCTCGGACTTCATGTCGTAACTTCGAGATTAGATTCCCGAAGTGATTTCAACTGTAGAACGTTGGGTGAACATGGATCCGATCCTGAATAATTCGTAGAGTTTCTAACTCTACGACACCCATATTCACGTAGAATTTATGTAGAATTTTTAATTCGGAGGATAACTCCGGAAATTAGATTCCGAAGTTATGACATGGACTCGCGGGACGCTCGGTATAATCTTACAACTCATTTCGCTTTACTAAAGCATCCTATGAAATTTTAGAAGTCGGTTTTCATTTCCTCTATCTTGATTCTTTTCTCCATCTTGATTCGACGACATCATCGTCGGAGAAATTTCAACTCGGAATTTCATCCGTCCACTGATCCGCGGGAGAGACGACGCAATCGCAATTACACGAGTCACACGTCTACTCCGGAGAGGAAGGAACGGGTGAAATTATAATTAACACGTACGATCTTATCTAAAGTTGAAGCAGTACCGCTTCGTTTTCGTTATTTTGGATATGAAAAGCTTAACAAGCTTTCGCCGGTTTTCATTCGCGCGTTATGCGCGTTTCCCCACATGTTATCAATATATCAGCATTGTAATTCTTTACACATTACATATCGTGATTACGAAGTAACATTGAAGTCAATACAAATAATAGTCTCCGTGTAAATTGTGTTACTTTTTTATTTAATTACGAAAATTTACTCTTCTTGTTCAACATTTACATCATGGAGAAAAAAATAATTGAAGAACTTATTTTAAACGTAATTAAAAAAATAACGAGTTGCTGCGAAATTAAATGTGCTGCAATTCTGTCTCGAAAACAATTTTAATAATTAATAATATAAATAATAATTTTGAACAGAAATATATACTATACACATAGAATATTTTCGATTAACAGATTATTTATGTGGATCGGTTACAGACGTAATATTTGCGTACGTTAATTGGGAACGTTCGATCGTACAAAATCGTGATAGGGCGCGAAGGCTCGTCTCAATTTTCCTGAGAAATAAGGGAAATACAAATCTTGCGCGCTCGCGGACTCTGTTTCCGTTCGATTTCCTGGAAAGGATAATCTCCTCGACCGCGTAGTATGTTCGGATTGAAGTCACGCTACACTGTATGTTCTCTCTCGCCGCGGAAGGATCAATGATCCTCACTCGCGTGAGAGCAACCGTCCTGGCGTGAGAATGAAAGGACTCGTCAGAGCTAAAGAAGCTATCGTGCGGCAAATCGGAAGCTCGCGATCAGCGATGCGCGATTCTCACGCCAAAGTATCGGAAACGTGTCCATTTTCTTCGGATTTCTTCGCCCCCTGACGTTTCTCGTACGCCGCTCACGACCTCCGAGTTCTCCTCGTTCTGCGAGACCTGCATTTTTTATTACGGCTATGAAAATAAAAATATAAAAATGTACGTAAGTCCACCCATTCGAGTTCTGCTGATCGTAGGAAATCCTTACGTGAAATCTTTCGTTAATTTCTGCCAGATGTAATAAACTATAAACTGCGGAAAATTAAAACTATTAAAAGATGGACATTAAACTGGTAGTTGAAGATAGAGTATACTTTTATCTTTTAAAAATAATTTTTTTTTTGAAAACTGATATATTTTAATAAAATGTACGAGACATAAAAAATAGGATGTATATTTTGGATATAGAATATACAAGGAATACATATATTATTATACGTATTCCTCAAAATATGTATATTCTAAATATATATATTCTAAGATATATATTTTGAGGAATACATCAATTTTATATATATTAAAATAAAAGAATTTTGAGACAGTGTGAGAAACTTGGAGTAATATGAAAAAAAATTAGTTAACTGTTTTTTTTATATTTTGCATAAATGCGAGAGTCCCAAGTAGTACAAATACCACTTTGCGAAATTGTGTTGTGCGCCGGACAATTTTGGGCTGTTATACTTGTTTAGAGCAGGGAGAATAGGGAGAGTAGCGGTAGGTCGTTCATCAAATCTGAGGTCATTGTATCCAATTATGAGCGAGAATCTGCGAATCTATGGACGTACGGATCTATCAGTCCACTTTGGATTATATATCGATAGGGCTAATGATTTACGGCTGCGAACACCCATCACCACCGCAGCACTGTACACAGCTGCGTAATCGATTTAGCCGCGTACGGCTTAATGGACGTACGAATTTATCATGCTGCGAAGAAGGATAACGGATCTCTCTCTTCCTCTCTCTCTCTCTCTCTCTCTCTCTCTCTCTTCCTTTGTAGCGCTTTGGCCTAAGTACAACAAGAGGAAGAGCAGCACTTCGAGAAGTACGTCGTCGCTCTGACGACGTGGAGGCAAGGTAATACCTCTCACTTCGAGGAGCGCGCGAAGAAGCCGTTTTCTCGTCGAAGAAAAGGAGACAGAGATGGAAAGAGGGAGAGTCAAAGAAGCACCGAAAAGGCACGCCGACTGGAAAACGACTACGGAAAAGTTTTGCAATAATGCAGGATAGATCTCGGGACGAGTTTGGCGCATTGTTAACTGGATAATCTTGTCGCGAGCCCACCCGGACCCCCTGCCGACATTGTCGGGGCCCGACGCATGGACCGAGGAAACGGAACGGGATAATGAGAGAGTAAGGGAGATAGATCGAAGTGTACCAGAGCGCTCGGTACAGGCATGCTCGACCACGATGATTCGAAACCCTCTCCGGCTTCCATGCGCAATGCCCGATCGATATGGCTGTTTCTCACAAGCCCGACACGGGGCTTGATCCCCGTTATCGTCGTCGTTCTCCTCGTCCTTTCTGCTCCTCCGCCGCCTCCTCCTTCTGCCCCCTCTCCCGCCGCTCTCGTCGCCGTTGTTGTTGTCGTAGGAGATAAGAGAGATTCCTCCCGGCGATCGGCTCGATCGACGACGATGTCGTATCGTTCCGAAGGAAAATGGCGAGTGACTCGGAGGAGCCGCTAAGGAGGCTGGAGGACGGAAATTAAAATCCTCTTCGCTCGCGAGAAGTGATATTATGATGGAAAGTCAATGGTAGGTGGATGTAAAGTCAATGTAGCAATCGTGCAGTACGAAGCACCACTAAATGAACAATTACTTCTGTTATAAATGTTTCTATATTTCATTCTTATTTGCTAAGAGTAAACTGAGCTACATGTTACAATAGTCTATTAATAATAATCTAATAATAGTCTTCTCATTTCCAGTTTTTTAAAGCTTGAGTATTTTTTTTCTGAAACTTTCTTTAAAAACTTAATTATTAACGTTTTGTTTTCTGTGGTACGCGAAATAATATTTCATTGTATTTTATGTTTGTCGTATTTTTGTTGTGGATAATCTGTACAGATTATTTTACAATGAAATAAAAAAGAGAGAGAGAGAAAGAGAGAATATAGTATGAATAATTGATATGAATAATTATTTAGTTGAAATCGTGCGTTATGGAAATGTTAATATTCGCTAAAATATCTGAAATGACTGTAGATGAAGATGAAATTTTGAATGGTACTGGTATTCCAATGGGGATACGAATGGTATTGGTTTTCTTGGCATAAATGCCTTCATAAATGAATTTTACTTATCATAGTAATAACGCCAGACGAGGTAGACGAGGTAATAATTGATAATAAAAGTGGTTAGCGAGCTATATAGCGATGCCGACGCAATTCGTCATACATTGTAACACCAGATGATAACAGAAGGAGCTTTCGAACCGACATTTTCCGCGTTTTTAATGGTCAATAAAAATAACGAATTCACGCGACACTGCAGGATATTGACACTCGACCAATTGTTTTACGATGGTTGCAATAATCGCTATTATATCCCGCGATTATTAGAAGATTTCAATTCTCTGTAAGCCAAAATTTTCTTCCCCAAACCGAGCTTGACAGTTACATTTTTTTTTTTAAATATGTTTTCAGAGAAACGTATGTCCCGGTAAATGAATAATTCTTTCTCACATGTGATTTCCGGAATTCAGATATCTGAATTCGTTTTCCATTTTCAATTTTTGAACAAGTCAGGGATTATCTGACAATTTTACGCGCACTTTAGCAATTTTTCAGTACTTTTGCATGAAGTAAAACGTATTGTTCGATCGAATTGAAATTTCGCGCTATACTATTCCTACGGGAACTCGGAATCGGCTCTGAATTCGCACACGGCGCACTGTTCGTCTGCGATAGCTCTCGCACATTACAGGGCAAAGTTAAACTCGAGGGTGCAATCTCAAGCCCCGGCTCGCGATGAGTAGGATCTTGGAGTTTGCGAGCCTCTTGGCGAGCTCGCGCGAAATTCATTAAAATGTTCAATGAACGTTTCTCCTGTCCAGAATATTGTCTCCGCCTATATTATTACGCGTTATTACAGCTAGCTGTTATTGATTATTAACTATGTCGACGGATCGCTTTGTTCTAACTGTTTGGTTGGCCGGCCGGTTGGCATTTTATCACGGCTCGATAATGCGCTACCGTGGCCTCTGGTTGCTACAAGCCGGCATAATTACGCGAACGTATAAATTTCAGCTCGACGCGGCGGCCGGTTTCCCATTGTAATTGAAGCCGCCGAATTTCGGTAGAGCAATGTAGCTGCCGGGTGTGCAGCTGTATTGAGTGACAATTTGACGCTGACTGCGGAAATATTGATTGTTACCTGTCCCCATATTTCTCCCAGTAAGCATTCTCCCTGTATGTATAATATCGGATTTACATTCGACATCTCGTTGCGCGAGGCCTGTTTCTGAAATAATACGATGATACAAGCTCTGCTGAATTTTCCTCCAAATGTTATATCACGATTTTATATGTACATCAAATAATCGCGCATCATATTTATTTTGTTCCCTCGATATGTTTTATTGGAATATTGTAATTCGCGCACAGAACGACGTTCCTCCACTCCATAAATTTTGATAATCGATTTCAACTATCGATGTTCGATTGTCTGTCCGGATGTTTGAATGTCTGCGTTGCTATTATATATCAGGTGAATTTTGCATAACGCGAATGTCTATCCGTGATAGGCAGACATGCCGACCGATCATGGCCACGAATCTGCGCCCGCTCGTATCAGTTTACGATCAGAGCCGCCAGCATGGTTGAATTTGTCCTTAAAAAATCGATGTGTTCTGCCTAGATCGAGTTTAAACAAAATAAAAATGGAGTTTTGTTCGAAAAAGTCACAGAAAATCACAGTTCGAGAAGCTGCAACATTGCTCTCATTATCTCGTTTCACGATGGATAAATGTATCTTCACTTCCCCGGGTTTTTCGCTTGATTTTTCATAAAAAATGCGCATGACCGCTTACATTTCCTCCTGTTTTTGTTCCTCCTGTTTCGCGTTTAAAACGTTAACTATAATTCTGTGACGCTAGCTGCGCGTATTAACAATGTAGATTAGCTCGTGCGCGAGGAACGATTCACCGGGTTGCACAAAAGTGCAATGCAGTAATCGTAATTTGCTTTTAATTGGAAGCAAACGTGGCACGTTTCGGTATTTATAGTAATTAAGCGCGAAAAATTATACAGCCGGAAGGGTACGCCGAACGTTGCTCGAATGTAATTTGCAGGCGCGAGCTAATCGAACTAAAGACACGTACGTGACAATGCATAAAATAATATTCATGCTTGCAACTGTGCGAATATACGTATATATAAAATAATGCTGCAGCAATAAATAAATTAATTGGGGCGTGATCAAAGTTTTGATTAACGAGCGTTATTGTAAATGTTCGATTGGAATTCTATGCGAATGGTATGAAGCGACAATAATACGGGGGTGCCTCGCTTCCAATCACATCGAGTCTCTTAATGAGCACTAGAAATATAAATTACGAGCAAGACATTAAATTAAATTACGTTTCGGTACTTTGAAAGTTAATTTTCCATCGTAAAAAGAGCTATTTTACGCATTTTAAAAGAATGTCTTAATCATAGAAAACGTAAACAAATCATGTTTTGCGGCATAGTTGTACCACAATTCGTCGTAACGAACAGCATAATTGAGTAAAAGCGAGACGGTGGTAGTATCGTTGTATACCAGGCAACGCAGCTCTCTTTCTTTAACAGCGCTTTAATTCGTGCGCCACAGTTTCTGCGTGTGTTTTGTACATAATATAACATCCCCTTCTACTCTCCCCCCGCAGTTTCTCCGTCAACTCATTCCGCAACTTCCAGTTACATGCACTCAAGATGGGCGGAATGTTACCGCGCGGTTTACGCTTAATGCTCCTTGTTTCTTGCGAACGAGCCCGGCGCCGCGGCTGCGTGTAAGTCTGTCTATTACTTCACAATTAGTGCACAGACAGCGAAAACGAGACGCCGAATATACGTCGTCGAAGGCGTCTGGTATGGGCGTGAATGTTAATTCTCAACGCAGTCGCATGCGAATTCGGAGCATTGATTATTACAGTAGGAGCGCGTCTCCCGGTGTGGAGACTGTCAATTGTGACGGTAAGAAGATGAGGATGTTTTCGGAGCAAAGATCTAATTGTATTTTTGATTTTGAGCAACAAGAATGGGACAGCAAATATTTAAAAATTATACGATTTCTAAAATCGTCCGAAGAACGTATATTTATTGTATTTTTTAAAATCGCGCGGTGTTATCGCAGTAATAATTTTCTATCTAAGTATCTATCTTATCGAATTCCATGCGAAGCAAATGTTCTTTTCGTTAGAGATAAATCTGTAAAGTACTAACATACACAACCGTCTTTCGCGTGTAGGTGAGAAAGGTACACACAAGATCCCGGAACACGAGTATGTGTGGGATGTTGCTCTTCCCAGCGTGACTACGCAAAGTTTTAGTGGAATAGTCGCGTACGTGTGAGATATTCAGCTGTATTACCAGCTTATTGTTTGTTGAAAGTGAATACACCTCGCGTCTTGGACGTAACTTCTTCGATTAAATTTATTCACGCCCGTCGGTTTATCGGAGAATTCTTTCTGATCCATTTTATCGTCCGTTTTTAATCGGGCGCTCTGACGGACGGTAGGCTCCCTCGCGGATCATATTGTGCAACAATTTGAACGAGCGATGCTAAATTCCGTCTCGGTGTGCGGGAGGGGGATTGTATCTGGCTTCGATAATCTGCGAAGCAGAAACTTCGTCCAGTAATATGAAACTCCGATAATATAGAGGGGGGAGGGGAGAGAGAAGCCCGTCTAACTTTTCGACGTTATAACGAAATTCAGTGGCGAGAGTCTCGAAGTTATCCTTTCGTGCCTCTCAAAGCAATGTCGCGACTGCTTCTTTGATGGATAGCAAGTGTGTTCGGCTAATCGCTTCTTACATTATAATTGGCTAATTACACTAAAGCCTGTGAGAGAAGGTTTTTTCAAGTGCACATTCGAAAACGTTGAAAAATAATTTATAATGATGCAAATTTTTCTCCATAATTTTTGTAAAATTATTATTTTTTTCTTTTGTGACACTTCTGTATCTATCTCTGCACACTTTTCGTACTGTGCGATAAATTTTTCTATAAGAATATTCGAAGCTTCGTTAAAGAAGAAAATTATTTTGTTTAATGACGCGGTATAATACAGATAAATCTCATGGCGATGGATTATTTTTCATTTATTTTTTTACTCGAATCAAATGTTAACGAAGCAGAGATTAACGTTAAGGGAATAAAGCAGTCGAGTCGATAGATTCAATGCGAAGTAGACCGTTAAATTCTACAGTTCAATTGCTCCCGCTAGCTTTTACATTAATCGCCACGCTTCATTAAACCTTTGTACCTCAACCTTTCGTCCTGAAAATGGATGGCTCGCCAGCGACGCTCGTCGACGCCGATGTCCGATTACCTAACTTGCTAGAAGATGTTCCAACCCCCTCATTTGATTTGAATCATTCCGGCTGAAAGCTCTGTCTAACATACAAAATATTTAAGTCTTGAATTATAACAAAAATCCCTAATGACATTCATGCTCGAGCGTTTTAACGCTAAACCGCATAAAACGATCGAGTTGAATCAAACTTTTAAATGGTCTGCATGCTTCGTATATCACACATATAAAATGCTTTCATAAATCTTAATGCTTTTACTTGCGCGGTTTAATAGTGAAGCGTGCAAAAACTTTACGAAACGACCTAATAATTTTATTGATTTTATGTCAGACAGCTAAGCGATTCGCCATAAACACAAGTTGCGAAACTGCGAATGAAGGAAAAAAAGGAGGTATTGGTGAAAAGAAATTAGGTATTATTTTTGGAGAAATATATGGAAGATAATTAGACATCTTGTTTTGAACATGTTTTTAATTTCTTTGAGATTGAGATCGAAATTGCCTGTTACGATGATTGCTGCGCACGATAATCCTATAGAAGGGTTAAAGTCCCCCCTTCCCCAACCACTTGTAGTACGATCGGTACGTAACCCGTATGTAGCGTAGCGCGTTATCGCGTTTTGATCGACTGGATCCGAACGCGGCCTCTCGCGATCGTGGGCGTCGATAATCGTTGGACATAGACCCCAAGTTCAAAGGTTGCGCTCAGGACGTCTGGCTCGCTCTGGAAATTTCCCGCGGATTAAATTCGTGCGCGCAGAACGGAGAAATCGCGCGAGTGGAGAGACAGATAGATAAAGAGAGAGAGAGAGATAGCCGGAGGGAGGGATTGCCCTCCGAATATCATCCCGGTCCCGCAAATTCCAGGGAGCATTCGAACCGGAAACGCCGCGCTTGGTTACCTGGAGAGCGTATGCCCACTCGTGTGTTTGCGCGCGTGCACACACGTGCACACGTGCACGTGCACACACGCGTGCCTGGGTACACAGGCGATGTAGACCTGGCTGGTAGATACACACCCCGTGTGGACGTGCGTGCCAGTGGTCCTGAATATTCCACGCTAGATTAAATTACACCATCCCCGAATCACTCAACGGTGGACGCTTTTATTCGCGGCGACGAGAAGTTCGATTCGTTTCTTCTTTTTTCCCACCCTTCCGCCTTTCCATTTCCTTGCGTTGAATCGTAAAAAATTGCAAATTACATTATTTTTTTCTCGATAATTTCTAACTATCATTAAAGATTCGAGGCGTCGCAATAATCTCGATTTCTTCTCCTTTCTGTATCTATCTTGTTAACTTATTCCTTATATTTGAGTACGATGCAAGAGATTCTTCTTTTTACTTATTTTAATAATTATTTTAAATTAATTTTTTCTTGTATTGATTTATTCTTTTATATATTATATTTTATATTCACGTGTTGTAAGATGAATATATATTATTAAGCTTATTAATTATGAATTCTTAATTAATTTTGCACAACCGCGATGTTACTTAATATTTTATTATCGCTGTTTCTATAGAATATCCTTTTTATCTTAAACGATCATTTTTCTCTCTTTCGTTCTTTTTCTCCCAGTTTTCTATTTTTATCACACATCGTCGCTACCACAAAATTTTATCGAGGCGCAAGAGTGGACGGCATCGTTTGTTCGTGGTAATTTGCGAGCGGAACTGAATCCAGGTCAGGGATTTATAGTTGGTTTTAATGTACGGTTTTGGAAAATGCACGCAGGCGAGTGACTCGTTCTAATGCTACTGTCCGCGTTTTTTCGTTGCTTTTGAAAAATACGAGGAAGACACTCCGACCAAGAGCGCGCGCTCGGTGCCGCGCAAAAAAATATAGTAGAGGAATTTTCCTCGTTGCGTCCCTTCAAGTTTCGCTTTGGCGCTCTTTTAATTCGCCCATCTCACATTTATATCGCGCATTTAACATTAAGCATAGCCACTTAATCCTCATTCCACGGTTTGACAAAAATCATTTAATTTTTAAAGAATACATTCACGATATAAAAAGTTTTAAACAATAAAATTTAAATATAAAGAGAACAAGAGATTAACATTAAAACATATTAATATATATTTGTTATATTAGATTTTTCTTTTATTAATTTTGTTTATTACCGATATTTGATTTGCAAAATTGCGTATTGTGCAAATTTACAGGAAATAGCATCTCGAATCTCACCGTATTTCATACATCCGCTTTCCGGGCGTAAACGTGAACGGCACTTCCGACAAGTCGATACGTCAACGCGACGTACAGCTTTTAATATTCTCACTCAGCGGTCGGATTCGGTTGTGCAAAGATCGAAACTCGCTTCCGCGATTTGCATACCTGTCCGGAAACGTATACTTTTACGTGGAAACGTTTCTTTCTTCTGTCGGATATTAACCCATACTGTTCAAATCTGCAACGCCGTTACGCTCAGCGTTATTTCGGAATTCAGATATTTCGTCACTATATATGAAATTTCGCGAAATGATATACTCTGTCTGAAATCATGTATCAGTTCTCCAACGTCAAAACGCAGCGCTGGAGATTTATGTCGATCGAAAACAAATTTTGTTCGACATTAAATTATATTCTTAATCATTATTCACTTACGCTTGGTTTTAATATTCATCAAAATTTAATTATACGCCATTTTGATAATATTTAATGCAATTTAGTAATTACCAGTTACATAATAACGTAACATTAAAATTGCATTTAGTTATTATTTACTGTATTTATCATCGACATCTATTAAACAGATATTTAATAATGATACTATCTAAATTGATCCATTATTGCCATCCATTATTGCCATCGTCACATTTATTTTCAAAATCTATCAACTTCATAGTTGATAACGCATAGTTGTTCAATATCGTCCGATTGAACGGCCAATCTATCGAGATCCATTTGTGCGACGTAGACACGCTCGAAAACACGTTGCGTCGACTTCAGGGTTGATCCCGCCGAAAGTTCGGTCGTTCTCCTGCGGATTCGCGGTTACCCGCCGGGGTACTTGCCCGTTTTTTGGCTTAACTCGCCGTGGCTGCGGCGAGAGGGCCGGACAGCATGGCCGGTCTTTGTCGATGCAGCGCGGCGGCACAAATCCTCCGGTGTACCTTGGCAGGATTCACTTTGACGTCTCTATCCCGAGGGATACCGCGTTATCCGGTGCATACACGTACGGTGGTGGATCATCTGTCATTCGTCGCGAGGCCCGCAGGAAGCACTCGTAACGGAAGCTGGTTATCTACGGTAGGGCCAAAATGTCATCCGCGGATGACATGACGCTCCCTTCCGGCTATCCTCGTGTCGCGCTGTCCTCGTCGTCATCATCGTCAGCAATATCAGCAACATCAGCCCCGCGGCGACTGCCCGATGACTTCTACCCCGAATTCGTATGCAAATCGCATGGCATGGCGGTTCAATACGCGCGGCTGCATCGGACGTGTCGCGATCTTTCGTCCCTTTTGTACCGCGACGGTGTCTGCTTTACATAACTAGCAGCAAATACGCGGTCTCGTATATGGAAATCCGGCGTGTAGAACGTGTCGCAACAATATCATGATCGATCGCTCTGTAATTAGCGCGGCTCCGACCCCTCCGGCAATCTTTGATTCGCGATTTTTAATTATTAATAATCCCAAACGTTACGAAAATTATTATAATCGTGATGGGTATTGTCTATACATATTTTTAATTTTTAACATAAACATTGAATATTTGAAGAAATGCTGAAAGGCAATTTAACATTTCGCCTGAGATTTATTTAATTTTTATACTATTTTATTTTATTTTAAGTTTATTTTATTTTAAGTTTATTTCATTTTAAGATTCTCAAGATATATCTCTGTTCAGAAATGATTTCGATATCTCGAGTATATCTTGAAAATCTTGAAATAACATAGTAGAACTTTAGAATAAAAATAATATATCTTGAGAAACTTAAAATAAAATTAATTAAATGTCTCAAGTAGAGATACTTACCGAAGATAAAGTTTCAAATTTGATCGCGTTCTCATAACAGTTTTGCCGTGCGCGACACAGTTTTCATCACCGGAAAAACCATTTCTACGTTCTTGAAAATGTTTGTCATTAACGATTGACATGGGGAAAATTGAACGCCGTATTAATCGGCGCATTTCCGCGCGTATGTCAATATCTACTTATGTCTCTTCCATCTTGCGTGAAAAATGATAGCCGATCGATATCTTGTCGGCGATACTGATGCTGCCATTATCGCGAGGCGGTATCGATTCCAAGTGATCGAAACGAATTGCACTTACGGTAAGGCGATACGTCAACGCGACAGCGGATGCCGCACGGCGGCAGTTTTATTCGACTGCAGATTGGATTTGTACATGTGGAATTAGTTCGAAATGGATATTTTGTCCCCAGGCGTGAGCGCGATCCATCCTAACTGGCTGACAAGGCGCGTACTCGAAAATCAAAATTGCACAAGTTCGACCGTGTGCGAATTTATCGCGTGAATATTTCGTCCCCTGACGGCTCGCTTTCTCGTCGTTTTATTGACAGGGAAGATTGTCTATGAATAGTCATCTACTAATTTCTCACCGTGAATTTAAGATGATTATATTAAGCCCGTAGTAAATCCGGAAACCAATTTTCAAACTTTAATGACAAACTGTCTGTCTTTGTTTCTGACGTAATTAGTCGCTGAAATTTCGCGCTAGAAGAATTTCTAAAATTCTTAGGGAAGTTGAAAACAATTTTGTGCGCGATTTTTTTATAACTTTGCAGAGGGTTGTGTTATAATTGAAAGAGCGCGCATTGTTTCGATGTATTTTCTACATTACGTGTCAGCGTCAAGTCTTAATTTCGGGGGTGGGGGTTGTGACCCCACGTTAAATCCGGGCCTACGTTTGTAAGCCGTACGAATTGAACTGAAACGAGAGACGCGGGCTGGTGACGTGCCAGATACGTGTTCCGATGCCTATTATCGGTCGCAACAGCGACGCTTCGCCGTTGGTCAAATATGGACGTTACTGCTGAATGCACTTAGGGGAACGCATAGATAAACCGGTTTTCGTACGCCGCATCGCGTGCCGGCCGTAAATTCTGGCGTGTTTCGTAAGCCGCAGCGGAGCAGATCCCGCACGCGTAGGTACTCCGAACAGGTTGAAATTGATGTAATCCCCCTGGAATCGCGTGTTTTTTTTTTTCAACTACGAATAATCGAAGTTATCCCTGTACATGCGTACATTTTTTCATCATTTCGATTTTTTTTATCGTGCAAATTTCGCATTTTTCATATTTTTATTCGTCAAGATCCCGGAACCACTTTGGCGTCCGTGTTGTGTCTGGTCCTCATCGCCGGACAACGACACGCGCATTTTTCTCCGGGTAACGACGTAAAACCGCCGGCGGACCTCCCGTGGCGTGGAGTTTTGTCATTGACATTTTCATAATGAGTTTTTATCGGATTAACGGGCCGCATCGTCGTCCTCGCTACGGGAGTTGCGTCCGGCCCTCCCGTAAAGCCCCGGACATTGCGCGTCCAATTCGATTCGCGGTCGTTTCCGTCGGGCAACATCCGCCTCGCCGACATTGAAAATTTAATATCCATTTTCGATATCTGCCGCCAACACGCGCCGCGTTTGATGTTTCCAATGTAGCGCCCGCGTTACGTAGGCACGGATGGCCACGGCTCGTACGGTTCATTACGCGAATACGGGCATTGCAATTCCATTAGCCGCGCATCTCATAGCCATATCAGCCGACACACATTTTGTGCATCTTATAATGAGGTTGAAGCAGAAATTTTGCAGAAATGAGAATAAAATCGAACGAGGTTCGTTTCTCAAAAAACTTATTTTTGCAAAACGTAGCTTGCAATTCTCTATTTTTTTTTATTTGCGTGAAATAATCGAGTAATTGTGAATAAAAATTTAATATCAAATTGATTAGAAATGCGCTACTTGCTGCATACGCTCACTATAAAAAGTAACAATTTCTTTACGCGTTTTAATAAATAATTGCAAAATATCCCCAAAATTGTGTATAAACATATTAAATATAATTAGTAAGCAACGAGTATCGTAAAAAATGTACCGGCACTGTTCCTTGTACAAATAGGAGAAACAAGCAAAATAAGAGCGGAAGAATATTCTGAATAGTGGCTGCAGCCACTATCGCATTCAATTAAGCCGGACAGCATGAAACTGCTAATTAACACCTGCGACACGAGCGACCAAGAGAGGAAGAAGACAAGAGGGCCGCGCAGGTCGACCGCTGCTCGTCGTCCCGTTCTTCACGACGGCCACGAAATTCGAACGTCGTGCAGGATGTATATATGGAGAATAATTAGTTCGCTCTCGCGCGCAAAGAAGAGGTCGGGGTCGTTAAATCGCACGCCAATTAATCTCTCCGCGCGTCCCTCACCGAAAATGCGGGGAAATGCCCGCGGGAATTCACTCGCGTGTCAGACGCATGCCCCCAACGCGAATTGCAGTTACCGAACTCGCGTCGCACAATTGCGAAGTCACGCCGGGGGATCGCATTATTCTCGAACGGACGTTCGAAATTCTCATAGGCGAGACAAATCTTCACGAGACATTGTTCCGTATCTCCGCTCTCTCGACCCCTTTCGCTTCGCTTTCGATCTCCGCACCGCGGATACGAGACTTTTCAGTGACAATATCATGAGCGATATTAAATTTCGTCGCGGATTTTTTTTCCCTACTCCTCGCGTAAATCCGACACACCACCGCGCGTCACGATTTACTTGCAATTTCTGAAATAGGTCCGCTCGCTTTTCTTTGTATGTTGTGTCAAGTAGCGTAATGGAACATTTTGCGGAACGGGTAACGTGATTTCTCCGCGAGCTAAAAGCGCCGCGTGGGATTTATAAAAGTTTTATCACGGAACGGTCCGCTATGCCGGACCTCGAATTATGGGCGTAAAGTGAATACTGTTTGCCAAGTCGAAATTGTGCGTTTTAAACTCTTTGGATTTTCAGCGTGTTCGCGGATCTTTCGACGAAATACTTTTAATATATACGAGACATATGCGACTAAATTGATTTAATAATACATGTGCGTCGATTTAATATATCCGCTTTTACAGCTAGAGAGAGTAGTGTCTGCGGATACGTGGAATTTATTTCACACGATAGAAGGATTCAGGGATGCGGCGATGTCAGATCGACAGACGTATATTTTTACGAAACACTTTTTTATTGTCCAAGCGTTAGAAATAAAAAGAATTATGTTTCACAGGATCTACTGCTTACGCGAGCTTCTAATAAGAATTATAGTTTGTGCAGCGTTTTCTCGTATTTTCGCGATTGCATACACTTCCGTCGTTTCGCACAGACACACGGCCGGCAAAGTTTCCCATTGGCGAGAAGCTTATGCATCCGCGGATTCGCTGGCTGGCTCGCCTGCGTTGCATCCATTAAGTAGTCAATGCATAATTACCGGCCTTGTAGAACGCGGTTCTGCCCGTTTGAAAACCGGGGCGGAGTCTCCGCTTTTGAGAAAGCGCCACGCTAATAAAAGCATAAATGCGCGATTTTCCTTTTGTGTAAACGGAAACGCATCCGCAGACCTTCCGCTCGGAGCCAATTGCGGTCCCCGAGAGCGTAGAAGCGTTTTCACGCGCAACGGGACCAAAAGGGCCGAGCCGAGCGCCGGACTCCCGAGCTCTGTTTGCGAAGCTCGCAATCAACAAGCACGCGGGCTACATGACATTTATACAAGTCGCGTTTTGTATATCCGCCCTTTTTTTTTCCGATTGGCGTTGATAGCACGCGCGCGGTGGTATCATTTGTCGCATTTTTCGCGTCGGTTTTTGTCGCGCTCGTGGAAACGATGCCACATTTGTCCGATCTCAGCTGCGATTCCCGCGGAAACAAATTTTCCACGGAATATCTGGCAAGCGTTTCACACTTTGGTAAAACGCAACGTCACGTTTTCCATTTTTCTGCGCTCGCACCGCGGCGCCATCGATAGTGATTATTTGTCGTAGTGTTACTTCTTGTCGAGTCTGGAATAACATCGCGCGCGCGATTTATCCGACCTGGGTTTTCCTTCGCGCAGACAAATTTTTCCGCGGAGTCTCCCGCGGAAATGTTTCGGTTGCGAGGGGGAATGCGTATGAAATGCGGAGTTCAGATTAAAATTCTCTTCGAGCTGCTTGGATGTTTGATCGCCAAGCGAGGAACGGGAACGGTGTCGGATGGGAAATTACACGCAGTGCGTCTCTCTAAATTACATTGGTTACCGCGATAACTCGAACGTATTAATTACTATTTAAAAGGGATTAAAGCCGGGGATGGTGGATTTACTTCCCGCTGTGATAAGGGTCGACCGAGTTTCTGGATGCACTACCCTATTTGACGGTGTGTGTATCTGTTACTTCCCTTTTCCCTCTAATACCTACTGACCTCCTCTCCCTTTTCTATTACCTCTGCGAACCCGCTGGGATTTCTCGCCTAATGAGATCATCAATTCTGGCTCTGACTTAATATCTCCAGAAGACGTATACCGCCACATTTGTTACGCAAAGTGTTGTATAAAAATACGTTACGCTTTATTAATTGTATATTTAAAATCCTAAAGAATAGAGTTAAATGACGTATTATTCAAACATAAATGTCAGCTTTCGTATTTAATTTTAATGTTACTTGCCATAACAAATAATAGTATAAGTTGAGTCTAATTCAACGAAGCACCTTACAACGGCGCGGCGAAATCTCATTAAAATTTAATGTTTTACATTAACAACCTCTAGCCCGCAAACCCTTTTGTTTCTCAGAGCGAGGGCGGTTTTATTTATACAGTCGCTTAGCTCGCGGATCAAATATGGCTTAACAGATTCTTTTATAATAAATATCACATTTATTGTGTGAGTTATTTTTTCGAGAGGTGGAAAATGTTCTCACGAGGGCGAGGGAAAAAGAGAGCCGAAAAATAAATTTATCTCTTTCTCTCGATTCATATAACTTCTGTTTTCAAGAGGCAAGACGTCACTATATATTGTTGCCCAATAGCGGAACTGAATCTCGGCACTTGAGCTCGTGCGAACTTTCTCGTTCCCAATCGCGAAAGTTTCGGGGGTGTCGCGTTCGCCCGATTTTATAAAGCGAACCGGATGTGCGAAGCTACCGACTTTCCAGTCCGATCGGACCGGAGCGCGCAAGATCGGCGCAACACATCGGGTGAAATATTTCGTATTTTTCGCGAGCACGATAAAACAATTTCATAAAACGTACAAGCTGGCGCTGGGCTAGCTGTTTTCATCGAACGCGCGTGTTTGACTTGCGCGTGTAAACGCGCCCGGATTTAACGACGGATCTGGACGCGGGTTAAACCATCCGCGTAACGTTACAATGGAAACGCGAGAGAACTTTTTTATCTTATTTTTTTTTTAATTTTAACATTACACGTGCAGTCAATATTTTTTGTAGAAATCGCAATTTCATTGATGCTGGGAAAGCGGCAGTTTGTACTTGTTTCGGGAGAAAATGGTATTTTTTGAAATAAAGACCCCCGAGAGAGCTTATTCATAAAAATTCTCTTCAATTAAGCATTAGGTTGAAATTATATTAAAATGACATTGGCTGAAACCAATGGGAAAGCCGAGAGACGAGAGTTAACGTTCAATGCTAGATTCCTTTGATCTCTAGCATTCACTAGATCTGAAGGGACATCCGCCGGCGTCCGCCGTTTCAGACCGTTCTGCATATTTTTTGCTGCAATTAGCACGGTCATGGAACAGCTGGACGCCGTAAAAAAGAGCGTTATCAAGTCACAATTTATGCGCGGAAGTTAATGCGGCTTTTCACGAACGTGGATCATACAGCTTGACCGCTGAAACGACCCGACGGAATAAAAAGAGTCACGAGCGCGGTGAGGAACAGCGCTCTAATTAGTTGAAATATTTCGCGAAATATACGCAGGTGCATCGCGCCGCGCCAAGACGCTCGCAATATCGATGCCGCGCTCGGCGGGGAGGGAGCGGCGAATGGATTTTCTTCCGTTAACACTCTAATGACTTTTCGAGAGGGGAAACGCTGTAATAAGTGAAAATCGCGAGGAGATGTTCATTCTTTCGTTAATCCCGGCTGCTACGTAAGTAGCGGCATGATATCGAGCTGATTACAGAGCAAATGCGATAAAGAAACTCGTATCTTCGTGGCGTGTTGCAGCCCGCGCTGTTAAACGTTTAAATCTAAACTTAGTAAAATTAAGGGAATGCCAGCGTAAAGTTATATTTAATTAACGGAAAATACAGAAGAAGAATTATAACAGAATTCGAAACTTTAATCTGTTTTTAATGAAATGTGTTTTGGAACGATATTGTTCGCCGAAGAGAAAAGGTTTATGGAGTTCTTAACTATTTCCTTTAGTTCAAACATTTTTTAAATTATAATTACAATATTTTTAGAGTGTTCTCTGGAATATTATTTTAATATCGTTTTATCTAGGACTAAATTTAATATCGTTTTATCTAGGACTAAATTTAATATCCTATTATCTGGAACTAGAGATCTAGGGCTAAACATGGACGTCGATGATAATTTTGCGGATATTCTCTTTGGGAATTTGCGTAAATGCCGAAAATTCAATCTCAATTTCGCTTAATACAGTGTACTCGGGAACGTGTCCATAATTCAACGTGGCCAAAGGCTTAAAACGAACGGCGCATAATATCGCGGCGCGCGATCTGACGTTTAATTTCCTACGGCATGACTGAACGTGCGCGGTCACCAGGGATCAGACGCAATATGTATGCACGAATCCGGATCTATTTGACACCGAAGTACCATTCTAGTGAATTCTTACAAAAATTACTCCCGCTCGATACGTACAAAGTTGAAAGAGCGAAAGTCACAACGAGGATGAGCGAATTTTTGAAATTTGGATTATCAGTACTCCATCGCTATCTTGTATCTCGATATTGTATCGTATATTTTGATGACGAAAATTTATGTTACGTTGCATCTAGAATTTATTACATTTTAAATTTATAGGACAGACCTGCTTGGAGAATGGTTTTCTTCCTATTTCTTTATATTTTCTCAATTTCGTTCTCTGATATTTCAAAAGTATATTTTCGCTACGTGTTCTCTTTGTACACTTTAATTGGTATTTCACTCGACGTCTCGTTATCAAATAATAACTATTGGAACGACAAAGGATTTAAGGTCCTTTGCGGAACTACAGGGAGACGAAGAACGGTGCCCGTCGGACTCTTACTGTTATTGACCTATACTACTATTCCGCGCAATGGCTCTAAATTCTACCTCGAGCAGTCGCTGCGCGACGCGAATAATGCCGTCCTCGGGGCACTTCCCGGCACGGGAAGGAGCCGCAATTTTTACGGATACCGAATTGGTTGGCTCTGTCGATTGTGATTCACGGGAGCGAGGTACGGCGCCGGAAATAGTCACTTCGTCAGACTCGTCGCTGGATGGTCCGGCACTTCGTCAGGTATACGACGGAGTACAGCGCACGGTCAGGCGCTTTCGTTCGATTATCCTGATAAAGTCGTTGATAAAGTCGTTTCCTCGTCGCGCCATTGGTCGCCGGGAGGGAACACCGAACAGACCTTTAACCTGATTAATGCAACGTCTGCCGGATAAGCAGCGCGATAAATCGGTTTCAGCGAGTGTTAAATCGTTTGATAATTCCGTGCCCTACGGCGAGATAAGCAGAACGAGCGCCGAGAAATACTTCGGGGGAAAATAGAATTCGAGGAAATAGGAAATAGTGGTTGGCAATCAGGATTCAAGTCCGTGGCGTGCTTTCGCTCGAGGCCCGTACAATCCGCGACGTGCCAAACTGCACGGATGAAACCAGAACCTTTAATATTTTATTTAACAGCCGAAGAGAAAACCGGAAAATGTAGGTTCGGGGTTAATGGCATGCTTCATTCCACGCAATTGGGCATAATCGTCTTCTCGAACCGGCAGCCTCGCATCCGCCTCCGTTTTATCCGCGAACGATGTTGTTAAATATGTACGTACATCCGGATAGTTTGTGATATGATTCGCATTGTTGGCTCGCGCGCATCTCAGATGTATTTCTAGAGACACAGTCACGCAATGTCTTGTAAATGCAGAGGGTATTGTACGTGTAGCAGAAGCTAGATAACAGTTAAACGTCGGTAATGATGTTTCACAGCATTTCTGTAAATACGAAATATCAGTAAGAATATTTCAAATTGCAACGGAAGAGAAAAAAAACATCTGAAATCTCAAGTTATGCAAAAAAAATACTGCTGAGGAGAGATCTTTCTCTCGTGCCAATAAACGGGGGAAAATGATATTCCGTGGAAACGGTATTTCTGCAAACATGAAATTTTAGGTATTTCTTTCTCCCTGTAATTTCAGATATGTCCTTATTGGCATTTAGCCGACATTTCCGCTCTCAGCGAGTGTCAAGAAGTCTCGTTAGAGACGTCATTCCGCGTGAAGGAGGTTGCAGCGGAATTTCCGGGAGACTTAGGAGCGTGCAGGACGTGTCGATGCGGGCGTGCGCGGGCGTGTTATCCTGGCAGACGTTAATAATTTATGCAATCAACGCCGGGGCCTTTATTAAACATGTCCGTTTCACGGGGAGAGTTGCTAACAATACGGCGTCGCGCGCGTCGTGTACAACGACACAGGGCTAGGCGACGTCGTTCCCGAGGATAACTTAATTAAGAAGCGGCAAATTACAGAGCGCCCGCCGCCGCCGTCGTCGTCGTCGTCGACGAAAGGAATATATGAATTTCCCGTGCGCTACCGTGTATTCTTAATTTAATCTGTTTGATGCAAGAGTCCCGGCGCGCAGCCTCCGCGAGATGAAAGGATTTCGTGCGTTTCCGCAAAATCCGTCACCGACGGAGGCGCTCCTGTTGCGTCTAACGAGAGGAATGCGCTCTCCAAGATGTTCCTCCGTTTTATAAATTACGAGTGTGTCGCAGCTGGAGAATATCGCGCGCTGGCCGGCACGTATCTTTTCATACGTGCTTCGCCGCAAGTCGAGCGAGCGGCGTACCGTACACCGGCCGGCCCGGATAGAAAATCTACTCTTTGAGACTCTGCGGGAACGTTATGAAATATCTTCGACGGGAAAATTCCAGACGCGGTGAAATATTCACCGCGAATCCCCCCGGCGGAAGACGTGTGGTGCGATAATTAAAAAACGAGAGGTACTTAGCTCTCGCGTGCTGTGTCTCAAATCCCGGAGATTAAGCCGCGCGCCGATCTAGCCGCGCGATATTGCGTAGAGAGCCGCGAAAAGAAACGTCTCTCGCGGCAGCGGCGACGACGACGACGACGACGACGACAGCGACCGGATTACTCGCGGGATGATCCGCCGGGGGCTTTCGACGGATAATTTCGGGCGGGGGACCGCAATTTACCGACGTCGTCGCGCACGGTAGATTCCGACGCGCTTTCCACCCTGAATAATGAAAGCTCGCGTTGCTTGGGCAGCTCTAGCGCCGCCGCGATAATACACAGCGCGCCCGGTATACACAATCCACGTTGAACTTTATTAAAGCTGTCTGCTCCCCGTAGCGGAGTAACTTAGGCGCCTCTGTTTGCTTGCGGAACGGCATCGATAAGTAAACGGAGTAGTCCGCAGGCACTCTCCGTAGCCGCCGCTGCCGCCGCATAAGCATGACGATGGCGGTGTTTAACATCGACTAATTGGCGCACACGCTCGTTGCCAGACTGCCGCGCGCGTTGCAACGCCGACGAGGGTATACACCGCTTGTCAATTTGCAATGTGGTCAATAATATACGATGCACACAGCTTTCGGTGTCGGGCGACGTACGGGGACAGTGAAAATAATCACGGAAAATAGGCTGCAGTGCTTGAGAAAAGCTGAGCTGTACCTCAAAATACACAACAATGTCGTAAATTTGCCATCCATGCTAATGAATTTATTCATTATATATATTCATTACTATGGAAATTTTTGCGCTTAACACTAAGATTGATTTTTATGGTTTTAGTCACTCAATTTGCTTTTTATCGAGATATTTTTAGAATTTTTTAAAAGAATAAAAGATATTTTTATCGAGATAATTTTAGAAATTTGAAAAAAGACGAGAGAGCATCGTAATTAATTTTTGTGTTGTTTTTACAAGAATGTCTTCATTCTTATTTTTTACTATCGAGAGATCCAGTATACGTTTCCTGTTACCTTTCTATAAAATTTCCTCATTACTCTTTCGTATACTGCGTTATGGTATATATTCTCTGTTTTGCAATCGATGAACGAATGAAAATTTATAATGATCACTATGAAAGAGTTTACGGATCAGGCTGCAATTATGACAGTGTATAATTCGCTAATGTCTCCCGACGGTATTAGAATGTGCTTTGCGTACGTACGGCGACAATGTTAATGCAATTTGCGCCGCCCGGCTGGCCACGATGTTAATAATCGATGCAATTAACTCGGCACATTATTAAACGTGCACGCTCGGAAGGAAAACTGGGTTATGGCGCGACATAACACACCGCTCTGCGGGCTGTTTACTGCACGGGTGTTAACAAGCGGTTCTGTCGTAGCATCTTCGTATGTCATATCGCTGGCATATTTGCACTCTTGTGCACTAAAACGCGGTTGCATTTGTTGCGTTATAATACACCCGACAACGGCGAGTCATTATGTCTCTCATCGCCGTTGATAATATTATTCCCGTAATGGCGTTTGACGTGTCAGGTCTAATTAATTACACTTACTGATCGTTATTACTGGCTGCGTATAATCTGCACTTACGTTGATTATGATGAATTAATGACAATGTTCATTCCCTGTTTTAATTTTGCTATCACTGTTTTACTAATTTTACTAATATATAATATTTAATTTTATTACTTATAAATATATGAATCCTTTGATAGAGTTATATCCTTTGAATAAGCTTAATTTATCGCGATAAAGACGCGATAGGACGATTAGAAATAAATGTTATTTTTTATTTTTATTGAAATTTATACATAATAATTTATGTATAATTTATACATATATTTATATATTTATATACACGATGAGATAAATGGTTGTTAAAAATAAAAATTTATAAAGTAGTATTTCAAAACGCTGTACAATCTGATACGTATATTTACATTAAAAAGGCAAGGTTTTATATAGGAAATTTTCATAGAACTCTCATAAACTATAACTTTCGTAAAATAAGAAAAGATAAATTTTATGAAATTTAATGGATAAGCCAGTGTTAATGTAAATTTATCACATTACCTTTATACTTCGACGGATTCGCCGAAGCTCTATGAAGATGCAATGTAAGACGCAAGTTATCTCATTAACCCCGTACTATCGAATTCCGGTCTGTCAGAGGTAATGCATCATCGGAACGTCGCGGCCGCGATGTAGCTGAACTTGACGTGTTAACTTTAGTTCGAGCGCGAGCTTGCATAATTTCCGATCGGCCTTGTAACGGCTGAGAGTGCTGCAGCCATTGCAGTTGCCTTATCTCTTACACGAAATGATCGCGATTAATACCTTTTGCTTGTTGCACGGACAGCCGGCACGTTAATAGTTGACGCGATTAATTCGGGCTCGGTTAACTTGAGAATGTATGAACGCATTCTGTATACATGAGACGGAATGCGCGTGCCACAATGTCAATCTAGCTGATTCGCGAGCTTCGTTACACCCGCTACGCTTCTCTCGTCGCGGCTCTCTCACTCTCTGAACTTTATCATAACGGACTTCTTGATGAAAAGGTCGACGTCAGATTACATAGTCGTTAGACGTTGCGATAACTGTTAAAAAAAACGAGTCTACCGTGTACGAAATATCTCACGCAATCTCGAGGAGAGAACTTTTTTATAACAGCGGTAATGCATTTTATATTAATGTTTCTCTTTTTCTGTCCCATTCTTATCTAGACACATAAGATTTTCAGGTTATATGAAATCTAGATGCTGAGATCGCTCTATATATATTTTAGACCTAAACTAGATGTTCGTTCCACGACGTTACTCTGAGATGGGAACCACTCGCTGTAACGGCACGAACGCATGCGACACAACTGTCTCGCGTGCGACGGTGCTGATGTAACCGTGATGTCCCGTGTCAACTGATTAGTACGTGACCATTTGCAAATTCAACCGCGAAACTGCACGCGCGGTTCGCCAAAACACATAGTACATCCGTGTGAGTTTGTGCTCACGCTCGTGCATTGACAAGATTCAATTTGTATAATTTAATATTATACAATAGATTCATTGCGCGAAGGTGAGAAACGACGAAGTTTGCAGCAACAGAAAATGCGTATCGTAAGTTTTGATCGTCAAAATGGATCGAGCGCGCGCGAGCGCGCGATTTCAGTGTGAAATATTTAAAGATCTCGATCTTGTTTTCAGAATAAAATCCCCGTGAAAAGATGGTTTTGAAATATTTCATAGTCTGACTTGGCGAAAAGACATAAAAAAAACTTACCAAAGTTTTGTTAGGTTAGAAGCTTTTTTATTTTGTTTCGCTGTTGTTCAGTAAGTCTTATAATGTATAAATTATATATTAGGTATCATCACGTGTCGCAGTGATCAAACTGGAAAAAGGATTCGTAATAATATTATTTATAGACACAAAAGATCCAGCCTGACCGCATATTAGTATATCTTAAATTTACTTGAACATTAATGTACCTAATGTCATTAAATCCGCGATAACTCCCCCATTACTTCAATAAAGCACAAATCGATTCGTCATTAAGCCGTGATTAAATTAATGTTGTTAATTCAGAATTTACGACGCGTAGATACTTGACGCAATAATAACGACTGGACATAATCGTTAGCGAGACGCGATCGCTATCTGTACGCTGACACCCTGTCTGTCCATCGCAGCTTATTTATCACTGGCTCTATCGTGATTAAAACATTCGCGCGTGCACGATGGATATTGGTGTAGCTCGGAGTACTCCTGCACACACTGAATTACACGTTTTTTACACAGTTTTTTTGCACAAGACTAAAATAACGTGAGTTTTACTATTTGCGAACGTGCGCGTAATTACAAAACTGAATTTCTCGAAAAACGAATACAGGCCAATAAAATATGAAAATTATCTAGATTTTTGCAAATTACTCTTTTAGACTTGACGATTTTTGACTTACGCGATTCTTACAACCTCGCGTGATCTATCTTATGCCTCGTCTCGAGAACGTTGACGAGGAACGTCGTCATATTCCGAGTCGGTCCTGAGTGCCGACACGGCACTGCGGGGGTGCATGTGGCAGATAATGGAAACGTCACTCTGAATGCCACAGTGTTATCTCTCGCGCAAATGTTATCTCTGCTAACTCCGTGCGGCGGATAATGGCATTTGGCGGCAACGGCGGCGGCGGCGGCGGCGACGGCCAAATGAAACGATTAATACGAAAAACACGGGCGAAAGTCGCCGCCGTTCGTCATGGCGATTAAGGAGAGATCGCGTGCATCCTCACGTGGCGCACGTGACGCCGTAAAACGCAATTCGCGCGACCGCTTTAATGGGATACCTATCTAACTTAATACGACACTATCACAGCGACGCCAAGATAGTCGTGTGAACGCTCAAATTAATTCCCGCGGCGATTAGCGTGAGCAATACTCAAACCTACCATTATCGTAATTGAAGGGGCAAGTGTCCGAAGGTGATATGAGGCACATATGGCGATATGACATATATATATATATTTCAGTGCACTTGGTACTACGGTATCATGGCTGTATGCGTGGTAGACTGATTGTGATCATCATTCCTTCCCTAGCTATGCTACAACCCTAATTTACAACTTAAAGCGTCTCCCGAGATCAATTCTAACACTCGAGATTGAGAAATTGTAAACTGTTGCACTTTTCGTTTAATATTAAAAATAGATACGGTAATAAATCACTTTCGAAAACCTATCGCGAAAGATAATTCATCATGCTTTGTTCAAGGCTGAAAAAAAGAGATTACGTTATGGGGGAAAAATCAACTTAATTTGCGTGGTGATTCCGAATAGAGATTCGTAAAACCAAGTGGTCAGTATAACTGCGCAATGGTCAGTAACTATGATTTATTACCCTGCGTGCGGTGTAAAACTATCTTTATTTGTGTAACACGGAATGTATATATTCGTGCAAAAACTCACTTTATGTAATATATCTTCTATTGTATGGAGAAGAGATGTTGTACGGATTTTAACGATTCTTTTTTTTTTGTCGAATATCTACATCTTGTTTGACAATTGCTTCCTCATGTTTTACCCTTAATTTTATTTAAATTATTTAAAAATGTTACGAAAATATATGTCACGTATAAGAATGCAGTAGAATCCGAGTTTAATTATACATAGCGTACATTGGACTACGTTATTTTAAACAGTCTTTCAAAGTCTTTTTCATTTTTTTTCTGTATTTATATTTTTGCTAACGACACCTGCGGTTAAAATGAGCTGCACGCGGGCAGTATCTCTCTCATTTTTGCCTCCTCTAAGTAGCGCCGCTTCTAGTAGATTTCTGTAAAATTACGTCGTAACAACTTGCCCGCGCAAGAACAAGCTCCGCTCTCCTCTTTTAAAAACAGCTTTAATTTTTTTGCCGCGCAGAATGGTACTTTATAAAATGGACACTCCGCGCCAACTTTCCCGTGGGATGTTGAAATTTTTCCGACGGCCAGAAGTTAGGAGCCCCGGCGTAGGACTTGTTGCTCATTTTTCCTCGTCCTCGTTCGATGATATAG
This sequence comes from Tetramorium simillimum, assembly GCA_011636635.1. Classification (NCBI taxonomy): domain Eukaryota; kingdom Metazoa; phylum Arthropoda; class Insecta; order Hymenoptera; family Formicidae; genus Tetramorium; species Tetramorium simillimum. The sequence continues at coordinate 12,628 of VBVQ01000331.1, read as the reverse complement.
ACGCGAAGTCGATATCGCCAATTAACCCAAGACTGTTTACCGTTCACGTCATGGGACGGTCTCCGTATCGAACTGGTGGTCCTATGTAACCGACATGGTACTATGTAACAGACACATACATATCTATGGTCAACCCGCCAGGTAATGTCACTTGGTCTGCCGCCTGATCACCGCATCGAAGGAAATAGCGCAGTTTAATCAACCTGTCTAATGATATGTAAAGATCATTTTGAAATACGGAATGTTACCGTAGTTACGCTAAAAGACTTTACCGTCGAAACGACTTTAAGCAAGAATTCTCCCTCCTCTCTCTCCATTTGTCTCAAAAACATCTTGTACCAGCGTAGTCTTGCTCGATGTTTTGAGAACTCAAGCGGCAACTTTCAGCCTGTACTTATTTCTTGCTAAATATTCATTACTTTATTGTTCCGTTACACCGTTGAATATTCATTACTTTGTTGTAGATCCACATTTTGCAAGACGGGCGAATAGAGTAGTTTAATAATCAAATACTATAAGCGAATGGTTTTAATATGAAATTTAAACCGTAATTCTCCGGGGACTTGGTTTTCAAGAAAAGCTCTTGGCACTTTGCGCTTTTGTAATATTTGTTATTGCTTTATCGTTCTACCTTCTCAGGCAGACACGCGGGCGGTTTAATTGCAAGAATGGATATGAAAGTTGACAACAGCATAGTTACCGCAATGCATATGCGCTTGTCATGGCAATACTCCCCGTATTTGCGATCATTTTGGCAACAATTTCAACCCTGAGATTATTCCGCCGTCGTTTCGACCCAATTTGATTAAAGTTTCCAGCCAAATTTACAATCATGTCCGTGTCGTTGCATAACTTTATTTAAGCACGGCAATTCCGCCAGTGGATAACCGAGTTGTGTCAGTTAGAAACAAGCACAGCGGTATTTATAACCCGGCGAAAAATTGCGAATGCCCCACGTTTTAAAAATACGTCACTTACGGGACGAAATTTAACGCTGACACGATGCCGCGTCTCGTCTCTGTAATGTCAGTCGGGATTGGTGGGATTTTATTTTTAACTTGCAGTTGCAAACGATACCTGTTATTGGATTGTGCGGGCCGAGATATTCCAACGGAATATAATCCGCTTAATACAGTTATCTATTCATCTATCCGTTGGTTGATTCGCTTATCGTATCACTCCTGAAACCATTAATACGGATATGCGTACAGTTTGCGTATAGCAAATTGAAACATGTTATTGTTATATTTTCTATTCTGTTGCAATCGATCATCAATTGGATATTGATATAATATTAATTGGAGCTTTTCCAAATAATTGCTAAAATTGCGTTATTTGCCTATCAAATTTATCGCAGGTGCAAACAAATGAATAACATAAATGACTTTTCCATTTGGCATATAATTTATTTATTGATGCAGTAAAAATTGAAATACATTGCTGCCTTTTTTATTTTTTTTCCCCCTACAATAACTTGGATTAAAAACGCAAAGTGTTTTGCGAAGTAAGAATTGAGAATTGATGGCTTTAGAAAATTAACGCTTGACTCTATAACATCTGCGCGAGCAGATATTTTGAGGGAGAAATCCGCGTGAAAGCCACAAATGCGCAATTAATTAAGCGTTCCACCGTGCGCGTGGAGCATGACGCGAGATTAATCCGTCTAATCGCAAGTCTGATAGCCGCCGAGTCGAAGTCGAGCGTTACCCTTCTCTCGATTCGTCTCTCGATTGGCCTAGGGGGCTCAATCAATAATCACCGTTCTCCTCCTCTGCTTGCAGGTTGCCCAGGAAGCGAGCGGTTCTGCTGGCGATCTGTCTTCTGGCCACTTCCACGGGTAAGTCTGTGTGAGACACCGAGCATTTCTCCCTACCGAATTTATTCAGCCGCACGTCGCGTGTCGCCATGTGTAGATTGTGTTACGAGGATGACGACGTTCCGCGTCTAGCGTTCTCCTCCTCGAGGCACGTGCACGGGCGCTCCATAACCGCGCTCGACAACGCTTCTCCTCTCGTCGCTGAGGAGAATTTTATTCGATTCCTCTTAGGCCGTTTCAAAAGTCTCGTCGGCCGTCGGGAACGCGGAAGTTATAGCATCCGCCCGTCGCTTTACTGCTCGTGCACGTTTGAATTCTGAAAGCGAAATGTGGCCAGAGTAGAATGAGGTTTGCGCGATGCTCGGTGGAATATCGTGATATTTCCGGAAATGTATCCGTGGAAAGGGGGCTTATTTTTACGAACAAGCATTTTTTTTTTATGCCAACGTTAAACATATATGCAGTCAGTCTTGTGCAATGACATTCGTTATTTTCAACCACGATAGAATTTATTAATGTAATATAAAAGAATTAGAAAATATCATCTCGTATCATATGTACGTGTGTTTATGCGAGAAAAGTTATTTGTTATGCGCAAGATACGTACATTATATTAAATTACATTGCTGGAGTTGCACTCGTGCCAAGGGACGACTGTTTAAATATCTCGTTGCCGTGAACGAGACCGAAGTACCGGGTACCTTAGTGATACGAGGTGGTATGAGAGGATGGTTAGGTAGCGCACGTGGGAGGGTGTAAGAATGGAGGAAAGGCGTTTCCTTCTTCCGGCGGGGAACAGGAAGCTTCTAGCGAGCTGCTTCTCTGCTCTATCTTCATCCTTCTCCCTCTCTCTTTCTTTCTCTTTCTTCTTCTCTTTCTTACCTCCCTTTTTCTCTCGTTTCCATCTGCCCTCGCCCTTTCCCCCCTCTACCCGCGCAACTCAACTCCCCTCATCTTCGTATCTCGGCGAAGTCGAGAAATGGTTTCTCTCGGAGAAAGCAGGCGAAGCTTTTCCTTCTAACGTCTCTTCGTCTTCTTCTAACATCATTCCTCTCTTTCTATGAGTTACAAATATATATATATATATATATGTATATATATATATATATATATATGTATATATAAAACGACATGTAGCGACTAACGTTGATTGCGGGTAATGCAGCAAAGCATTGCGTGCTTATTTCGCCAGCTTCGCAAGAGTTTGATGTTTCTGTATTTTTTAGATTGTTTGCTCAATTTCTACATATTAAATTTTATTTTATTACGTGTTGCGCACCTCTTCCATTTTATTTTCACTGGTTTCTTTTTTCTTAATTAAACGTCTGTTCGTCGATCTGCGCAGCAAACATTTCTATTTAGTGTAACTCATGTTGCCCTTGTAGATGTTGATTCACAGTCTTCTCGAGAAACGTTTCGTCGTATAATACGAATGATCCTGTTTTATTTTATCTCTCTCATTTTGAAGATATAATTCACTCAATATGTTTGTTCATTCAATTCTTTTCTCACTTTTTCTGGTTTTCTGTCTCATATTCCCCTCTTTTTCCCTCCTTTTCTCTCTACATTCTCACTTTGTCTATTCCTTTTCTCTCTTTCACATTTCCTCTCCCTACATTTTTTCCCTTCTGCCTCTCTCCTCTTTTCCTCTTCACTTAAAGCTGCTCGTCGTAAATCTGTTGCCACCTACTTTCTTCCTGTCCCTCGTGTTTTACTCTCGGTTACAGCGGCCAGATATTTATTATTCGCACATATCACGCTTGCATTTTTAAGGCATTGTTTTTCCTTTCTTGTTAACCACGCTGTCGTTTCCACCTTCGCGAATCGGCAGGTTCGTCAGGGGCAAGACTTTTGCGTAGGAGTTCTTCTGATAATTTATGTTAAACGCGTTTGCAGGGAGGAAATGGTCGAACGTGCCGAAGCGAGATATGTCGTTCCTCGAGAATTATGTTTCTAACGACATACATGGAATTTTGTTGTGCGCCGAAACACTTTCCTTCGTGTTAAAACGCTTTCTTTTGCATCAAAACATTCGATCGATAGTATACGTAGCCCGTAGTTTTAAAAACTTTCAGCATGTTGATTTTCAGCGTGTTGATACGCATCCAATAAATCCCGAGAGAACCATCTCACAAATACTGCTAGTATTATCGGGAAACAGTAATATTCTAATTATTTCGGAAACTGTGCAACAGCCTCCTGATTATTAAAAAAACAATCCTGACGAATTTATTAAAATAATTTAATAAAAAATATATAAAAATAAATTTTTATTATTCTCATACTGATATATTTGTAAAGTATAATTTATTTTATTGTTAATTTTATCTCTGTGATTAATATCTTTTTCAAAGAAAGATTTAATTTCGAAATTCGATGCCGTTTCAAAAGTGCCGCTGTATTTTTTAGAGAATCAACTTTTTCAATGTGATCTGCGTATTTTTTTAAAGGTACCAATATTGGTTGCTACAAAAAGGTTTTTAAAATCTTTTTATAGCTTGCACCCTTTTTAAATAAACATTGACAAAATTGCTTATTCGTTATTAATGATTACAGCGGTATTTTTCCTTGATTCTTGTAGATGTCGAGAAATTGATTATCCTCTCTTTCTTTCTCTCGCTCGAGAAAGAGAAGATAAAGGTCTTTAGAGCTCGGCTGGAAACTCCCTCGCGCGACCCTCTTCTCAGGGTGTTCCGCAGTTTCCGCATCGCCGCTCAAGAAGATCATTGACTGCTGGGGCGAGAGTCGCGAGTAGTAGGGTACTTCGGAATTCGACCGGTCGGTCGGTCGGTCGGTCGGTCCTGTCGAAGGGTTGGTTGCACGATTGATCACTCGGCGGGTAACGTTTGAGCAGTTACAAATACACGTGATCAATCGTGTCCTAATGGCGCGCCCGAGTGCATCGCGTGCAACGGCAACGGCAGCGGCAGACAGCGGCGGTGGCGTAACTGCTGCACGGCAAACCTCATGCGCTGAAAGTATTTGCCCGAGTGCATTAATCATTCAGCGCGTCTGTTCGATGTACTCCACGGACGAGACTGCTCAGGGGCGCGTTCGATCGAGCTCGATCATTTTCGGACGTGTTATCCTTTTTTCGGTCCGGATCCGCCCTACGTCGATTCCACGAGCTCCGCCGTTTCCCGAAACGATCCGGTCGTTACATGATAAATGGGAATTAATTTCATGTAACTCCACTTTTCCGATTCATCGGGGAGAAAAAAAAATTAATGCAGCGATATATTGACGATGAATATATGGGATTTACGTGTGATTTCTATTTTAAGCCGGTTATGGAATTTACGCTGCAATAGATTGCAATAGAATTTTGTAGAGCGAACACAATTCAGGATTAACTGCATATAGATTTAGAGGGATGTCGGATGAGCGAAAAGTGACAATGCGCAACATCATTCTATTGTCTTGGCTCGCAGTTATAAAATCGAACAAATCCAAGGGCGGAGAGGGCTGAAAGAACTAGACGCGGATCAAAGGGCATTGAAAGAGCACGTCAGCAGTTCCGTCATTCGCGCCATCGAGAGGGTCGCTTCGTCGACGACGACGACGACGACGACGACGACGACGACGACGACAAATGCATTCAACCAACCGCGCCTTGTGCATTCAAACGCGACAATGCGCTCGCTAGTTACGTGGCTTTACTCTCGTTAGCGCGCGCGTCGAAGAAACACCCCCCCCCTCTCACCCTTCGTCCCCCTTTGGCCATCACTCTCCATGTCGTCGCCGTTGTCCGCTATTTCCGAGCGCATCGCGACTCGTTCGCGGTCCAACCGTTAAATACGGCTCCGACGAGGCGGAGCAACGAGTTTCCGATAACGTCGGATGCGACGGAGCGTATTACCGGATAGAGTGCGTCCCGCGTTCAATAATACGCGGCATTCGCCTCCGCTCGATCGCACGCTCGATCCTCCGCCTCAATCACATCTCGTTCGTTCGCACTTTTCCCTCCGGGCTCTCTGTACTCGTTTTCCGTCTGGCTCCTCGCTCGTGTAATGCATTACGATAATTTTATTTACGATTTCACAATCGTATACGCGATACTGCGACGTTAATCCCAATTTATGATGGTTGGATTTCGTCAAATATTTCTTACGGTACGACAAAGCAAGTTCATTCACTTGTAAGCAAATGTAAAATTATAAAGTTTACAGATATACTTAGGAAAATTATGCAAGAAAAAAGATGTCATTACATTTTAAAGATGAGTTCACTAATATTAATCACATTGCATTTAAAGAAAGTAAGAATTTTATTATTTAAGATCTTAGTTAACAATTTTATGATCTAGTACTTTAATACTCAATTTAATTTCTTCGCAAAATTACATTATTCAAGATATCCAATTTTGTTAAAAATAGAATATTATTGTTATATATTTAAATGTCTAATTTATAGTACTCGTGAATTATATCTATTAGAGCTATGGAAAAAGATTATCTTGAAATCAAAGAGATTGTTAAGATTAAGAATTAAATGTTAGAATACCAATTTTATTACGAACTAAAAACGTTTCACGTATGGTAAAATTCGGGCGAGGTCTTTAGAGCATTTGCCCCTCTTATCACTAAGCAGCCACAAATTGTCAGTAGTTCAACTCCGTGTATGGTCCGCCATTTAGTCTCTTCGAACAACCGAGAGACGGTGTATTCCGATACGCGCAGTGGAAATTTCGCTAACGAGGAACGCAAGTCCTTTGATTGGCGCGAAACTCTTGGAGGGCTTCCATGTTTGTTAATACGAAATACCCGCACACACGTTGCGTATACGTTTACCATTAAAGCTGCCTCTGTAAAGTGCTCGTGTTACCGCGACCACGAAAAGTTCAGATCATTAAGGGCCGGTTTAAGATAGACTTGTTTTCGTTTTTCGTACATTCAACGTTTTAATATCTCGATGAGTGATCGATATACAAAGTTTTAAAATCATAAATACATTCTCTGTGATAGAGGATTAAATTTGATTACTTTTCATAAAGATAAAATTTTTAGAATTTTTAATTTTATGCCATGTTGACGATTACATCTTAAATTTAGTCTATTTGGATAAAATCTAGTAAAATTAAGCGGATAAAGAAAATTTCCTCGTCTTCTTTCGCAGTCTTGATTCACTAAAATCGTTTACTCTTGAATATTGAACGATAAAATTTGCTATTAAAGCGTAGTAAAAAAATGTGTAAGCACAGTAATGAACTCCAATGGAGACTCGTAGACCCGAACAATCAATAATAATCGTGTTGTCTCAATTAAGAGCTAAACAGCTTATCCGCTGTGTTAACTACCGCTTATCGCGGAGCAGTTATCGAAGAATCGCATAAAGCGCACGCGATGCGCCATGAATGCGCGCCATACAATTCTGGAAGTAATCCATCATATTTGGGCGGTATATGTATCCGACGTACCGTTTTCCCCGGCATTAAGCCTCGGTAATCCTCGGCTCGTTATCCCTCCGCTATTAGTTTTCCTTGACGTTTCTCTTTGTTAAAAGAAAAACCGAGGTAAGCCGGCGGGGAAATCGCCGCATTACTTTTAAACAAAAATGAGGCGGACTCCACTGGCGGCGGATATCCGCGTCTTGCCGAGGAGGTCGCCGCTTAAAAATGGCCGGGACTTGCGCAAGCTGATGCAGGATGAATGCGAGATACATGGCGTTATTTAAGAGATCCGTGTCTTTCTCTCTTTCTTTCTCTCTCTCTCTCTCTCTCTTTCTCTTTCTAAACTTACTGCCGCGTCGCGCATCCCTGATTCTCCTGTATCGCAGACAGAATGTAGTTCGTGACAGCATTCTACCTTACCTAAAAATTGCACGTTTAACGCCAAAACTCGGCGATTTATCTCGCGGCGCGGATACAGATCTCGGGCGTCGCGCAAGTTAGAGCTTCCCTCGCGGTTGAAACGCGTTTCTATCGACAGAAGTTCGTTTTCTCCATATTTGCCGTGTTCCAAACTTTATCCTCGCCGTCTTGATACACGAGCACTGTCGCTTACGTAACACCGTTGCAAAACGTAGTTTCCAGTCCATTCTAATTCTGTCTGTGTATTCCGGGATGATGGATCTAACTCCATCATCGTTATTCTACATCTATGTGGGTGTATACTTATTTTTGTTGGAATTTCGAGACATCCAACTTCGCAGTCTTCCATTAGACGAGCGGCGACGTAATATAATTCGCGTCGGGTAACGCAATGCGTTCGTCGCGCGCAGCACTGATCGATGCGCCGGTATAACGTTCGCGTTCGGAGCGTTTTCGCGGAGCGGAACGACGGCGAGACGAACGACGCGGATTTACGAAGAATCGCATGATATAGAAGCCAGATAGGGAAAAGAAGCGGGTGGGAAAAGGCGATGGAAGAGAAGTGTAGGACGCGTCGTGTATCATGATTACCGGGTGGCGCGGCGGAACTTTTGTTACGGTTGCTCCAATTTCCAGGCATTAACAACCCCTCTTTTTTCCACCGGGCCGGCGGGAGAGCGGAAGATTTTACGTTTAACCCCGCGTTTTGGGACACGAACGCGCGCGCGGGGATTCCGAGCCGCGGAGCGCGACCGTTGGTCATACTTGAGAGTAGACAAACGGTTATTTATTCAACGCGGTCGGAAGTTAATCCGCGACGCGGCCTCACTTCATTTCCCCTCCGTGCCGTTTTTAAAAAGGAACCCGCGCGCGCGCGCGCGCGAGTAAGTGTGAAGTTACCGCTTTCATTTCTGGCTTTATTAAAAAAACTGCCTCGCGTTACCGCGTCGTCGACTTGTATTTCCGCCCGAGACAAGTTTCTGTTTCGCTGAAGGATTTTTTGCAGGTGCAGCCCCGTGTATTGGAACGAAATTGGGAGGATATTGGGGGAGCTCGCGGCAAGCAATTTCAGTAACAATCTCCCTGAAACAGTATTGGTATTACTATTGTAAATCGAAAACTACACGCATCCATTTTTTGACGAATGTGTTATTTTATAAACATTGAAAATGTTATCGCTTGAACGTGTAACGCTCTCTGTTATTTGTGTATTTATTTTATTATATTTGCACAGTTTAATTTTTGTCGCGGATCGAAACTTTCGTTTATTTTAGCAATTTGTTCAATCAGTCTGCGTCAAATTGAACAATTTTAGAGTGTGAAAGCCAGGTACGTCACTTCCACCCGCGCGCCGTCCCGAGAGCGTCGGGTAAGCGAGGGCAACGAAAATACGTAACATCGTGTAAACGTTAAGTTACAAGAATTTCCTCGCGTCGTGAAATGGCTGGCGCGGCTCTCATCGTGACTCAATGAGAAAAGCGCGCTTCCCGCTCGTGTCCCCGCTCGCGAAACCGCCGTCTGCGTTTTGCCGTCGCGAATTAACGCGTCTGGCGCGCCATAATCAACGAACGTGGCCGCCGTTGTTCGCGTCGCGACTCCGGAATAAATTACTCGCTTCTCACGGCGAGCTCCCGACTTCAAAGCACCTTCGCGGTCATTTAATTTGCGCTGCCGAGCTGAGACGGCGCGAGAAAAGCGAGAGACGCAGAGAGTAAGAGTTGCCGGGGCAAGCTCTTCCCCTTTCTCTCTCTCTCTCTCTCTCTCTCCCTCTTCCCCTCGTCCCTTCTCTCTTAACCCCTTGTCCGTTTGCCTTATCCTGACGCCTTGATAATGCGTGTATACGGGATACTAGCCAAAGACAGGGTAATTATCTATCGTAGAGCCGTGGCCTTTATCTCGCGCGCTGCAGACGCGTGCTCGTGACGTCGTCGTCCTGACGTGCCGCGTCTCTCGTCACGTCGCCCGGTTAATCGCCCCGGGTACATAATTCGTAGCTCTCTCGCTCCTTTGCTTCTCGGAGGCCAAGGGTCGTATGCTCCGCCCCACACGTTTAAGAGACGCGAACTTGGCCCGTCGTCACTTTGTGTTTTTGAAAAAATATTAACGGGAATGCAGAACATCACCGTGGGATATGTTGAAATTCGTATTGATATTTGAAAGAGATGAAATATCTGCATTATGGTCGAGGCTACGCTTTCCTCGCACAGCCGTTGCGTAAATTCGCGCAGCTGGCGGAAGGATAACGCGTAATATAATGAACTCTCTGTCGCTCTCTAATTTTCTCTGCATCGAGTGTTTTGGCCTAGCCGAACTGTACCGGGGGCGGTCAATCGCGTGGCCGGTGGACCGGCCGAGTGTCCATTGAAAGCGCCGTTGAAAAGAGCCAATATTCCGCTCGGGCGCCCTATGCAGACTTCGATTCATCGGGGAATTCAATTAGCGCCAGTTGCCGGAAACCTCAAGTAATTTGCGCACGGCCGGCATCCTCTCACCCTCTCGACGCGACACGACTACGATTCCCATTCCGTCTCTGTTCCGCGGGCGGAAAAGCGGTGCCCCTCCGTCGCGCCGCATAGAGAAGCCTTGGTCACCGCGCTCTCGCGCCTGGGAAACCGAGGCAACCATTGTAGTACGTGCCTGCCAGAGACGTATCGAGGATATTCGCCGGTTGCGGGAGAGACGAAAGGAGGCTCGGCGAATGAACCGAAGCTGCGCCATCAATCAAGTCCGTAGCAACTCGGGGCCGCGTCCGCGGCAGATTATACCGGGGGCGGCGGGCGTGGAGGTGGGCGATAAGATCGAACGATGTTCCCGGGCCGCCGAAAAGTATCAGTTTTTCATCGGAAAAACTCCCGTCCGCGTCGTTTCCACGTGTTCGACTTTTGAGAGTAATCGTGACCGAGAAACTCACATGTGTGTACTTGATATTATTTGTAGATTGTTTCTGACTTTTATCTCTCGAGAAAAGCTGATTCTTTTATGAATTTTGTTTCTGCGGAATCAGAGACGATCATTGAAAAACTTTTGAGAGATATCTCTGTGAGTTGACGTATTCTGAAATAATTTATTGTGGGATTTTTCTTTTTCTTCGGTCCAACGTCAGAACGCAGTCATGGATAATCGTGAAATGTTAAGGGTCTCCCAGTTCGAAGTATGAAGTCGGAAATGAGAGAGTCTCGTGCTCGTGACGAAATTCGAGGGATGAAATCCGATTTTACCGAAAGCGACTTGATAATTGGTGCTCGCGTACAATTGAAAACGCATGACGGTGCGCTCCGGAATGCGAACGTAATTAGTGCACCCAGTTGAACGTAATTGTTTACCGCCAATATAGCACTTTGTGTGTAAGTGTACGTGTAGGTGTATTGAAACGCCTATGTGCAAACAACGGACATGGATGCAATCAAATATATTGTGAATAATATCGGAATTTCTGATGAATATTTCGAAAAATAATTTAGGCCTTGGAAATAATTCAATTTTCAGAGAAAATGTGTCTTAATATATAAATGTCCTGGAAAAACAGCATTGTTATTTATAAGCTGAATAGCTTTTTAATGAAATATATCCCAATTCAACATCCATAAAAATAGTTAAAATTTTTTTTATGTATGACGATATTACAATACTTTTCATCATCATTTGATAATTGCAAATTATTTTTCGAAAATTGTCACGAATCTCTTTTCATCTCTCTAAAAAGTGTTCTCCCTTTTATATAATTCATGTGGACGAGTTCAATAGGGTTCGAATATTATTCGACGCCGATCTTCACAAAATTTAAAGTACTTATAACACATTTTTATGAATACAGCCAGTTCTGAGTTTCAATAGGAGCTTGATTGTACCAAGCACCCCTCGCACAAGCGAAGTACTCCGTAAGTATAATACACCGAATGAAATAGCAATTTTTCCGAATATCACACGCGATTTCAATGCAACGACACTTGGCTATTGAATTGATTCAGATTCATGAGTACATATTGAGCTTGATTCCATCTCTAGCGTGGGGATCCAATTGACGACGCGATTACGTGCATGTGTGTGCACGGGTGCGTGTATACGTGCGTTTCACCTGTACGCACATCAGGATCAGTGTGCTTCGGGCGTGTCAGAAGCCAATGCACTATCGATCCCGAGATCGTTGGTGTAGTTAGAATATTATCCCTATTGTCGAACTCGAAATCCAGTCTGCCATAACGATGAAAATTATATATTATCAAGTTTGGTTTTAGAATAATTATAATTACGTGAAAGTTAATAATTGATTGAAAGAATTAATTTCAAATTGTTAAGCAAACAATACTTTATCGTTGAATTCCAAATGAAGAGAATTATATTTTCTGATTTTCACATTTTATAATTGATTAAAACACAGTTGTAATTAATTATCAGAGATACGTTTTGTCAATAATTTTTTAATCAGGAAGTTTGATTAAGCCGAGAAAAGTTTTACTGGCCTTATGCTTTCCGTTATTGTCGTAAATTCACGAATTCGACTGGCAAGCTATTATTTCCAAATATTTGACTCTTTAGGAGTAATTTGCAAATGATGGGCTTAAACTCTGGGTATAATTCGCCAAGGAAATTCCAATATCCGGGCGACATAAGTTTCCATTCATCGGCGGGAGAGATGCGACAGTCGAGTAACGAGGCCCGTGCTGGGGGACGAGTGGCAAAGGGGGGGCTGGATCTGCATGCTGCGCATTCTTGTATGTGATTGTTATTAGATCGTCGCACCCGACCGACGCGCGCGATGTCAAATGGCTGAGGCAATTTGTTCGGAAGGTGTATTTATTACCTGGCACGCGAAACCTCTTTCTTCCGGTTCGCGGTGGAAGGAGGTTCGGAAGATTACATTCGCTCGCCGAGAAAACGTAATATAGAAAGGAATTTAATAATGTCGGCGATGCGCGCACGTCGCGCGCGTTTTCGAAGCGTGTGTGTGGTGTGTGTGTGTGTGTGTGTGTGTGTGTGTGTGTGTGTGTGTGTGTGTTTGGAGG